>OMNW01007711.1:0-45992 GCA_900303245.1 Selene dorsalis
GTGCACACTCATGGACACACACACACACACACACACAGGAGCATGCATGTTCCAGTAGGAGGCATGCCTCTACACACACGCTGCACACACGTGAACGGCGACCAACATGAGAGCGCCGGCAGATAAAAGGCAGAGAAATGTGGAAGCTGGGGGAATAGAGGAAGTCGAGGAGATGAAAGGACAAGCAGGTAGTGAAAGCAAAGGAGGGAAGACGAGAGAAAATATATGAAATCCTCTCTGTATCTGATCCAAAAATGAGAATGTGTGTGGGTTTACAGTGAACATATAAGGCTAAATCTCAAATGCAATCTCTCAAATGGGATTGTGGAGACTGTTGCCGTGTTATTTCAGACCAAATGCTGGAGAATTTTCTGATATTAAAAATGTCAGCTGGAAATGTCAGCGAGGCTGGAAACACCCTGTAGTCTAATTCTGGCAAGCGAAGCTTATTCCAGCAGTTTAGTGTTGGGGCTGAGCACGGGGTCTTCATAGTTGCACGACTCTAATGATCACTGTATCACCTCATTCTTGTGACAACAACAGAGTGACATTTAATAATGGCTTTCTGCCTCAAGAAAATGGGGGCCAGCCGAGGGTCTGGGCATTACTGTGATCTACTTTTGCAGCGTTTCCCGGCTGTTTTTATGATCAGGAGACAAAACAATCATCTCAGTGGGCGCTGGAGTTCATGTTTTGAAGGTGTAACTGCAAAGTGTCTTTTGATAAGAGCTAAACTCGAATGAGAATGAGAGCTCGACGTCTGAAAAGCCAAGGAAAAGGTTAAAAGGTTCTTGAAAACTTAGAGTCTATTGATAGAGTCTATTGAGCCGCGCACAGTGCATCATTCTTTGCGATGGCCGTCTTAGAGAAAGCAAAAGACTTTTAATGTCAGCAGCTCTTCAGCCCCGGTTGTTCTGCATGAATAGAGGCTACAGTGCAGTGAGCTAACCTCGCTCCGAAGCAAAACAATAGCAGATGAGTGAAACAATATCCCGACTCAATTCTTACCTCAGTTTGTAATTAAATTCCAGGAGCTGCATCCTATTATGTTCCCTCACCAAGGGTCACAGTGTTAGTTGAGAAGGAAGCAGAGGAATGGAAGCAACATTATGAAGCGAGGGAAAGCAAGGCCTTAATGTCTCTCAACAAGAGAGGAGTGTGTGCCGACTGGATATGCAGATTGGAGAGCAAATTGAGAGAGGACCATCCTGACTTAAATCTAAATGACTGCGGCCATCCATCATGCCTTGTGCTGCACACGCCGTGTTTGCACACGCGCATGTTTAGGTGTGTTGTTTTGCACTTCGCATTTCCATAATTGCATTTGCTGTGGGAAGAGAAGTACTTACTCTCATTTTTGGCTGTGATTTATCAAGCCGAGCGATTCGAGCCAGTGCACACATTCATTTATCTCTGTGGTGACCTTTTTCCCTGCCATCTTTGTTCTTCCTCTTTATGTTTTGTTTTTTGAGGCTGCATGGGGTTTTTTGACAATGACGACAGCTCATCTGCAGAAATTACTATTCCCAAAAAAAAAAAAGAGCTGCAACTCATGCAACTCAACGAAATACACAACTGAAGGTTAGCATCTTTTCAGTTCCTTAAATTGGATATTTACTTTGGAGTCAAAGGAATGAACACATTGCCTCTTTGCGCAGAGAGATAATCAAAATAAATGTGTGTGCTGATTTCCCTGAAGATAATAATCTCTGCGAAGTGAAGAGATTTAAACACTTCCTGTAAAAAAAAAAAATAAATTATAAAAAGTAGAGCTCTGAAAGTATGAAAAGTCCTTGAGGCCTCATATGTCAGTTATAGTATGAAAAAGCAAATGCACAGCGAAAAAAAGCAGATGAGGATCAATCCCTTGAATCACATTCACCCTTGAATGTGAATGTTATTAGCGTCTGCCTCTAAGACAGACCCTGAGCAGCACTGCTAGCAATGAACGGCTCTAACTATAGCATTTCATGTATCACAGATGGGAATAATTATTTCGGCTTTAGTTTTTATGAGGACTGTTCATGTTGGCTGTGTCCTTTGACATGTAGCACAAATATTTTCTCTACAAAAATAGTGACACTTTTATGCTTACCGTAAAAATTAACATTACACATGTGTGGCTAAACACTGTGGCTGTGTTTGCTGCACGAAAACCTCCGAACTCCCTAGTGTAACTCCAGGTAAGTGACTTCCTGTACGAGCTGAGGTTATTTCAGGACACTTGTGTCTTACCTAAACCTCAGGAGTGAATCTCACTCAACAGCCAGTCAGAGAATAGGCCTGGATTTCAAAGCTTAATTTAAAGCTGACATTTAGCAAATCACTTTTTGACAACATGTTATATTGAATAAGACTGAAAACTAGCTATTTAGTCCATTAAACATTTACTGAGGTAATAAATCAAGTGAGAAGTAGGGTCACCTCCAGATTTTCCAGAACCGGTGTTCCAATCCCAGAAAGATTCCTCTGCAAAGTTACATGCAGACTATTCTTCACACTTATAGATGGAATTAAAATATGATTTTACACAAATACAACACATGCTTTCTGACAGATTCTGCAATGATCTTCCCCTATAGTGCTAGAATATTCTTTATTAGTTATGTCCTATGTAACCGAGCTCGTAACCGTAGCCCCTGCTTTATGATGCACACACACACACACACCCACACACAGAGCCAGATGGACGCTCTGGCAGTTTGTACCTTGTCTCCGTCCACGAAGGTCTGGCCGTCGCTGGCTCTCCTCCAGGAAATGTCGGGCAGAGGCTCGCCCTCGGCAACGCAGGAGATTATGGCGGCGCTGGACTCCACGGCTGTCACGTTTTTCAACTGGGTGATGTGGGGCTGGACTGAAGAGGCAGAGGACAAGGGGGGAGAAAAAGGGGGTGAATAAGAGGAAAAAAAAATGATATATGAATAAAGCAGAATAGACTGAATGGAAGGAGGGAGAGGTGGGATCTAACTCATCAGGGAGGAGAGATGAGGGCTTTACTGTGGGGTTTAACACAGGGCTGATGCATGACTTTGGTACTGACAGTCTGGGCCAACATCATTTATATACTGCAGTCAAACTCTCCAGGTCGGGCTTAGCAGGCAGTCGTGCCCTCTGGCCTATTTTCTGCACGTCTTGGCCTAGGTGACAACACAAAAAGCCGACTTTGTTCAAGTTCGATACAAACATATCAGAACTACTTCTCCCTCTGCGTGTGTTGATTTTTTTCTTTGTTTTAAATAAATATAGATTTGTGTCTGGCCTCTCTGGCACCCTATGAATCCTTCTCAGTGCACAGTGTGCACCATGGTGAGCTCTGGAGAGCGTGCCAACAGAGGGGGGGCTCCACCCTGCTAGCCTCCTCCTGATAAGATGCTCTTAGCAAGCCCTGGAACACCATGCATGTCAAGGGCACTGAGCATGTCACATGAATCATGAATTGCTTCTCTTTTTTTTTTCCTGCGCTGCACTTAAATCCTTAACTGGGCACTTGCAAAGTAGCATGCATAAATGGAAAATAGGGACTACTGTACTGAATGCTTTTAACACCACCCGGGGCGGAGGATCTAAGGAGTGTTTGGCAATTTCACATGGCTTCAACCTCAGGGTGGGGGAGCCATCTCCAGGGATTTCGGGAGCTTGCCAAACATGGGGTCATATATACACACCAGTGCACACACACATTTTACTACACCTGCAAGGACCTGCAGTGAATGCATCCTGACCTGACCTCAACTAAACCTAAGAGCAGCTCTGCTCTCTCTGTTTCAACTGTGCATTTCAATCTGCTTTGATGCTGTTGACCAAACTACAACTTGAAGACGCTGAAATATCACCACAACAGTGCAGAGAAGGTTGTGAACAACCTAACAAAGGCCTCAAATATTGAACGCTGAGGAGGAATGAATATAACAGAGCAGTCTGTGAAGAGTGTCAGGTTATAAAGCCCCATGCACACCTGCAGTTAAACTGTGGGAGTCAATCTGGAGACAGCGATGAATGTTACAATGAACAATTCGAGTCAGTTTTCCAGCGATGTTTGGATAACGTGAGAGTCTGAGCTTCCTTCCGTGCACGACATGAACAAAAACAACCACACAAAGTAGTAGTAGTAATTTGTTGACTAAAAGTTATTTAGGAAACTAAACCTTGTTGTCCTCAAACAAGTCAAACAGATTTGCTGACAAGCAAAGATAATTTCTGTTGTGTCGATAATAAATCATGACTTCAAAAATCCTCCAGGATCAAGTGGCATTTTCTCACAATGCGACAATCTGCCTGATTCTGTTTTGTGTCGAGACGAGGAGAAGCTGCCGCGAACAAGAGAAATTATCTCAAACCTCTTGAAGGTTTTCTCCTTCTACGAAAAATATGATTTGAAGCCTCATGATGAGACTAAATGGTTTCTGCAGAGAGGAAGATGTGAAGCTCTTTACATGATCATTCACATCTTTTAAACCCTGTGATGGCTTTAGTCATCACAAACACACATGTAAAGAGACACTTCTACACACCGCAAATACACGTTCACATGCCCATTCCCACACAAACACACACAGACACACCAGCGCAGATAACACTGTTAATAGTACAGAGACCGGTCTGAACCAGTTCTTCATCACCACCTTATCTGCAGCCGTCTTGCCCCAGATGCCCTTCATCATGCAAATATTAAATGGAAAATGTCTCATTTATCAAGCATGGTGCAAAAACCCACTCTACAGGGAACATTATTAATTACGCATTATCGGAAACATTTCAACTTGGAATGAGAAAGAAGTGAGAAGCATTTGTGCGTTCGGTGATATAAATCCAAAATTAATTTGACCTTCTAGGTTTTTTTTTTGTTTGTTTACACTTTATTCTTTTTTTTTGATTTGTAAATTTAAAATAGCTTTTGTGAGGTTCTTTCGAACCTGGTGTAATTAATCACAAGTGTTTTCTTTTTTTTACTCAGGCATTTATGAGCTAATAACAATAATTACACTTTATTTTATTAATTATAGGTATTATAATAATTATACATGTAAATGTTGCATATAGCCAGCTCACAGCATCAGCCTTGACACACTATATATAATAAAAGCCATTAACTGTCTCAGTGTTGCAGCAGGACATGACATAATGACATAACTGATGTATTATTCATCAAGAGTTTAAGACTGAACAAAAATTTCTGAGCTGCTTACAGACAGTCAGTGCAGGAGAAGGTCTGTGTGCAGCTCCACTGTGTTTGCATCCCTTCTGTGGTAACATTTGACATTACATAGAGCTCCAATCCCTCCCACTGACACATATCAGAAAAATAAAATGTGACACTGACTGTATCAGATAAGAATAATGCGTGTGTTTGTTGTTTCAGCTGTATGCAAATGTCAGTGTAGATCCGGTCTGATGCCTCTTATAACTCTGCAAAGTTTAGAGGGTTGAAAAGAGAAATCCACCCTCACACACTCAGTATCTCTGTATTTTGTGTTGACGCTATTCAGTACATATCATCTGTCTCGTCTGTTGCTGCTTACATTTAGCATAGCAAACAGTGCATTGTGTATTATGTGAATCTGCTGAACATAAAGGAAAAAAGTGGAGAGGGAGGACAACGCAGTGATGTGTTGAGCCATCTTGTTTGGATGATAAAAGCACATTAAAGACGACGCTGTATTTCACAGACCCCTGACAGCACAACTAAAAGGTACAAACAGCAGAGAAATGTGTCATCTCTGCTTCCTCCTCCTGGATCGCTGCAAATGTTTGGACAGACATTTACTGTTGATGAATAAAGATGAAAAAGATGAAAAAAACTCTGCTGCCGTCTACATTTCCACTTTGTCATCACTCAATAGCCAATTTATTGCGTATAGATCGATCAGCAAAGTGGCAGATTTGCACAATTAAGTGTGCAAAAAGTGTGAGTGCGTAAAGCTGAAAGTTTACCAGATGGGTGAGAAGTGCAGTGGTTCCTGAGAGCTAAGTGCATTGGATCTTAAGAACAAAATGAGGATGAACCTGGCTGGGACTGTCTTTTAAAGTAGACAGAATTGCTCTCATTAGTGCAATTTGCTGTACAGTGGTTCAATAAGCTTACAGTTCATTGTTCAAAACATTGCTGCCCGCCTGTTGCTTGAATTTTCACTGGAAACACTTCTGTTGCGTTGCAGCATGTTTGTCTACATGTATGTGTTTTCTTAACTTGCAGCGTGTCGAGCTCTGACGGCCACTGTAGAGAAGGGTGTTTTAAATGTAAGTGAGAGTGCTTCATCCTCAAGAGAGCAGAAATACCGACTCTAAATTTCATGTCAATCCGTCCGAAAGTTGTTAAGATATTTCAGGCTGGACTGACCAGCAAAGCGTCCCTGGAGCCATGCTGCTAGCATGTCTACTCACAAAATTATATAGCTTTTTCTTAACAGCGTAAATGGTGTTTTTTTCCCCTCTGAGACCCTGAATGACCTGGAGCCTAAAAGCCAGGACAACTTGACATCATTTCTGAAGGCTGATTTGTAGCTGGAAGGACCAACACTTCTGCCATTTACAGCTCAAGGTCTGTTGCGGGCACTTTACAGAGCAGGTGGTACATGGTGGCAATGCTCAGATGTGAAAGTATTCAAGTGTATGAAAGTGAAACGGGAGCGAAAGAGGCTTCAAGCAATTAATTGCCACAATAACCTGTTTGTGGCAACACACTGTCATGTGTCTAGATTTTTTAAAGCCATCTGTGGAAGTGAATATCCAGCAGCTGCTGCAGCGACGCACCTCATTCCCAATCCTCTGATGTACAATGAAAACTCGTCTCTTCAAGGAATAAATTCTCCCTTTCCTTTTGTCACATCTTTCATCTCATTCTGTGCTGAAGAGCCTATTACCTCGGATCTAAATTTACCACTTATAATGATGTCATCAAACACAATTGAATGAAGATATATCTCTGAGTCTACTGCCCAATCTTCTGCGTAATGTTTGTGATCACAGAATTTAAGCTTTAAGTGCATATTAGTGTTAAAATCATTGGATATGATGATAAGCTAAACGTCTACCGTGTCTAAGCTGCTTTAAAAGCATTCAGGAAATGTGAGGATCCCAGTTGGCTCTTGAATGTAGAAAAATCAAAACAAACATAACCTGGTGGAAACATTAACGACATAAAGGAAGAAGCTCAGAGTTTGACAGCAAGTTCCAACTCCAAAGCGTGAATTAAGACCGTATACACACCTACAGTACACACTTTAAGCGGCCTGCTCTCCTCCCATCTGTGCTGTCAAGGGTAATAAAACTAACTTACAACTGTGCCCCCCTCCCCTCCCTCTGCACAGTGACGAGCAGAACTCCTCCTTTGCCCTTAACTTCTTCATTTAAATGTGCATTTTGAAGAACAAGCGCTTCTCACATCTCGAGCGGATGTTGATGACAGGAGCACAAATCTCCATACATTTTCATGAGCAGGATATGCCCTATCAGAGTGATCTGAGAGGAAATAGCCAGCAGGTTTATGAAAGTATAAATTGAATTTTTTTATGAGGTGTGCAGTAATTCAGATATGAAGCAATAAGTGAAATATTTCCATTCAGGAGAAATATATCATATAGATGCAGCTGTTATTGTGGTGGGAGGACGATCATATTTGGACATTTGTGCCTCTGAAAAACAGTTTTTTTATTTTTGTTTTAATGAGACATAATTGGTAGAGGTCTTCAAAAAGAGGCTTTATGGATGTAACAGATATGTGTAATGCTACTATGATATCAATATATCGCTATGGAGTATGACATCATTTAATAGTTCATCTGTGGCAATACTTCAGGAGGCAATCCAGGAGGACATTGTTGTGTTGAATCAGGAAATTGTCGACCTATTTTCATAGAACAGCTGTGATTGGTTGGTTAAGACGACATCAAGCAAGTTGAAGACGCGGTAATCATTCATGTGCTGCTTCTCACTAACACTAACGCAACGGAAAACTATTTGCAAATGGCAATCACAGCTTTGATTGGAAGAGCGTCGACTTGATTACTACAGCTGACTCAGGTTACTGTCTGACACATCCATCCAGTGCTTTTTAGTGTGTTTAGTGTTTAGTGACGCTCCAAACTGATACAATATCAGACTGGCGAAATGTTTATCTTCTTATGATAAGTTCATTTATTTCTAACTCATACCTAATATCATATTGTGACTTTAGTATTATAATGACATTGTATTGTGGGGTCTCTGGTGATTTCCACCCCTTATTCCTATTAGAGTTTTTGAATCCCAGTCTTGTAGTTTAAATGCTACTGGGACACTCACCAAATACTTTGAGGAAGAGCTCTCTCTCCTGAGACCCTGCCTTGTTGGTGGCCTTGCAGGAGTAGGTTCCCCCGTCTCCCTGCCGGATGTTGCGGATGGTCAACATGCTCCGCCCGCCCTCCAGCCTGTTGAAGACGTACTGCTCCGACGGCTCCAGCTGCTGCCCTTTCCTGCGCAAAATAAAAAACGAGGTGCAGATGAGTGAGCAGAAGAGGAAACAGCAGCCGACTCGCACCTGACACTGACCTATGCAGCATCCTCGCTGCAGCATGTTTGATGTTACAGATGTATAATCTCAGCACTTTGGATGTCTACTGATCCCATAAAACAGAGGCTAAGTGCAGACAGTTTGACTTTGAAGCTATTTCTATCTATAGCACATAAACAGGTGAAAACATGGCAGAACTTTTTATAGAAACTCTTTCAAGCATGATAGACGCACTGTTTTGAACAGACAGGTCTTACTCTAATCAAAATAACTATAGTGCAATGAATCTTTTGTGTTGTGCCATTGTGACTTTGCCCCTTATTGTTTGAGGTGTATCTGAGCTCACTGGTGTTGTTGTGTTATCTGTTATTGACTGCAGAGCTCCACATAACAGCTCCAGTGTGGTTTGGAATACAGTGCTGACTTCATATCTTATGCATATTGGTCTCTGTATGGAAATTAGCCATAGTAACAGAGCAACTGCTAAACTGATCTATGTCTATACTTAAGCTTTATAACAGAGGCATAATGGTGTGAAGCAGGTTTGCTGCCGTCTCTGTTTGTTTATTTGAAGCTGCTTAACCAACCGTGTCATCTCCAGGCTGAGAGGGATCATTCAGTTTTTGACTTTTTGACTTTTTTTTCCTCATGCTTACACAGATTTAGACTAAAAGATTATCTCAGATACTGAATGTCTGTGGAATCAAGCAGCATGGACAAAACAAACTTAGTTGCACCTTGAAACTCCTCAAAAGATGCTATTCTCATGAAAGGACTGAGATTTCTCTTGTTGTTTACTTGCACCCATTGTCATATATGATAATTATGGATGTTCAATATAACAGTAAAGTGCACAAATCTGGATAAAGGGGTGTCTGTAAGAAAAACCATTTAAAAGAAAACTATCCAGAGGCTGCAGTGAGAGGAGGAATCTCAAATTGACCCAGTGGACACAAGAGTTGATGGTCTAGAGGCCAGAGGAGCAGGTGTGTGTGTGTGTGTGTCTGTGTGTGTGTTGCTAGAAGATAAGAGGTGTGAACCTTCAAATCAGCTGAGAAAAGGCAAAGAAAGAGAAGCAGACTGAATGACTATTGTTTACCTTTCTGTTAACCACTGCAATCTATGCCTCCAAGACAGGAGGCAGAGCGTCCATTCAGTTTCCCAAAACTTAAAAATAGAAGAGAATATAGCTTTGGATAAAAGGATATGGAGCCACAGAGTTGTGCTGATGTTTGCGTGTTACAGCTTTCATAGAAATATTATCAGTTCCTATTATTATTAATGCACCCCAATGCTATTTTAACCTTGAAATATGAATGATAAGCAAGAAAACACATTTTTCTTTTTACCAGTTCATTCGATATAGATGGCGATGACCTCAATCTGAAACCAGCACCCTGTTTTTTAACCTCATAAGCTGTTGTAGAAATTAAATTTAAAAGCGTGCAGCTTGGAATAATGCAAACCCCAAAATACATTTAGACTTCTCTCCATGGCTCACACTGTACAGAGTAAGTGGGACTGAAAAGGAAAACAATCTGATTATTTTAGGGATTTCAAAAGTGGAGATTTGTAGATTCAGACACAAATGCAGGGATGCTGTGCAGCAGAGCCGGAGCCTCAGCATCACTGTACTGTAGGAAAAGCCAGAGGGAGGATAACCGAAAAAATACCAAAGCCAAGTAATAATAATGCAAGCAAGCCAAAGAGGAAATGAAGAGAGGCGTCATCTTTAGAAGGGACGGGGCAGGATGGGCCGCAGCCTGAATGTCATTATACTGACTGACTACTGACAGGTAGTCCATTACCCAGGCTGCACGGAGGAAAAGCCGGAACCTCGCACTGACAGGAAATGCAGCTGGGAAGCCGGAGATCGCTGGGAGAGGTGACATCAAAGGAAAAACTAAATTGGGTTGTGATTGTTGTTTACACCTAGGCCGACTCTTTTGTTGCTAGGGACACGTTTTAATTCTGTGCTCTCAGGCGGACACATGGGACTCAGTGACCTGGGAAATACAGGGTGGATGCATCACTCAGTGGACACTGCAGATCCGTGTTGATGTACACTACAAACGTCATGTCGTCTTAGGCAGCCGGTTTTAAAAGAAGTGAGCAGAGGTTACGTTTATGAGAATGGCACAAGAAATCAACATGCCATGGACAGGATATTTTATTAAAGGGATACTTCAGGACAGTTGATGTGGGGCTGTGTGAGGTAACACACTGACACTACCTCACTCAAAACCATGTCAAATAACCCAAAACTATCCCTTTAAGACTTATTAAGACTTTGTGTCATCAGAATTTCAGCAATAACTGAATTCATTCATGTATATTTTTTGCTTTGTTTGCACATCTGCTCTTCTGCACTGTAGCCCCCCCATAATGGAGGAGGCTGCTGTAGCTTATAAGCTGTGTTGCGCCATTCAGTTTTGTATAACAGCTCCACTACAGATGAATGTAATTTCCTCCTTTGCTGAAAACCGTCTCATCTCTGGGTCAGTTTTTAGCTGCAGCTCTTTCAACACAAGGCTGATCACATTGTCTACACACAAGTCTGGGTCCTTCAGTGAAGCTCCTTTATCCTGGCTCATAATGTGAGCACATAAAGTCAAGATGTCATTTTCTACACATGAACAGGTTTCTCGTTTCAATTGCCTTCTGTAACTACCAAGCCAAACATAACTCAATTTTCCAGTGTGCTGCAAAACAGAGACAGTGAGTGAAGTCATCACATAGGAACAGAGCTGTCATATGGATAGTCTCAATAAGCGTGAATCAATTCATCAGCTCTTACCCATCGCTGCTGTAAAATTTGCTGCATTATATTATGCATGCTGTTAAATCATCAAAAGCACATTTTCCTGGTTTTCTCTGCTGCTGAAACAACAAGGTAATGCACCCTGGGGTAAATATAATTTCAGTTGCTTGGGTTGGAAACTAGAGTGCAAGATGAATGAGGGTTACAAAGTTGAGGCTGTTTCCAGCTGTGCGGCGCCATTAAATTTTGCTTGTGCTTTCTAAAGTGATGCACTTGCTGTTTTCTGCCATGACTGACTTCTCTTTCAGACTCACAACACAGACACTTCGGCTCTCATTATGTCTGCATCACTCTGAGAGAAAATGTCACATTGAACACGCGAGTGATGCAGTATGTGCAGTGGTTTTCACAACATTTCTGCCATTAGTTTTAAACGCTGGACTATTTTTAGTTGAGGTCTTTTAATATCCAAATGCAAATATCTGCCTATTTATCTTTTGATCCATGTAACCCTCACTCAACATCACTCTCTACATTTCAGGAAAAATAAATCTGGATATCAGTGTGCCAATGTGGACGCATGTCACCAAATGAGCAGGAAAAACATTTTTTTTGTATCTAATAAATCTAATCTAGCAGTTCTGAGTGTCTGTCAAGCTGTATAACTCAACCTCTGCAACATATTGTGAAAAAACAAATGAAAAATGAAGGCAGCTTCACTCAAACTCTTCAACTCTGCAATAAAAACCATTCTATGCATCATGATTGAAGACAGAAATAACAACCTTTAGATTGATTCAAATGACAGTGTAGGTGTTTAAGAGTTAACGTTTAAATGTATGTGTTATTTTATAAGACGCCACTTCATTCTCTGCCTCCCCTGCCACTGTCAGAGCAGGACTTAACACTGCTGATAATGGGAGGACAAAGCTTTTAACCCTTTTCATTGCAAATAAAAATGTACCTGCAACCACGTTTCAATGCATGCTTCAATTCTTACTGCGGCTGTTTGCTGGCGGCCACTGCCAACATATTAACCAATGTATCATGTCAAGCTTACATCATTGTTATACATGCAACCTCATTTGATTTGATTATCAACAATAACATATCATGCTGTTAAGTGTGATGGAGGTAAAACTAGACTTCACTATAATGACAATAAGATATTATCAAATGATGCACAGGTGCAAATAGCCTGGCATGACTGCCTGCTGTGTGGGCACAAACTAATTACTGAATAGTAGGGTGTGAAATGTTCCCACTGTTGCGAGGCAGGTGATATTAGTGTGTGTCTGCTGAGGGCGACGTGTGAGGGTGGACTATAAATTCCTCGGTGAGTACTGTGGAAACATATCTGCTTCATCTGTGTTTCAAACAACTGTAATGATACAAAAATGTATCAAATGTTATTTATAAATGTCATGTAAAAAAATGTATGTTTTCTTCAGGAAACACAGACATGTGCACAGACAATGAAGAGTAATTTGTTTGTATTGGTTACAAGTGGAACAATACACCTAATGTCCTACATGTTCATCTGTCTGGATGTAGTTAAATTTGCATAAGTGAAGTAAGTGACTCAATATAACCATGATCATCACTAGCTATGTTTTAATGGTGTAAACTGATGTTTCAAACTAGCAGTTCCTCGGAGCATAGGAGGGACTTTAGATTCAAACTTAGTGATGGATTAATGAATAGATGTTCTGAACCAACACTTTTGGGATGAACTGAAACTTTATCTCCCTGCATCAGCACCCAAGTTCCCTGGTGCTGAATGGAAGAAAATCCCTGCAGCCAGGTCCTGAAATCGAGCCTCCCCCCCCCAAAGAGAGGAGCCTGTTCCAGCAGCAGATTAAAACTTGTGGTTTTGCAATTGAATCGTGTGTGGGTGTAATATGTGAGTGTCCACTTGTGTATATACGGTATATATCTTTCATCTTCGAGGGCTGACTGTTTTTTTTTCCATTCAATTTTTCATTCCAAAACCTCTTTGAGACCGATTCGGGGGATTAAGGCAGGAGGAGGTACCTGTGCCATGTGACCATGGGGTCAGGAGATCCAGAAGTGATGCATGTAAAGGTGACTGATTCCTGGTAGTCAGCTGTGGCATTGAAGGACTGCTGGGACACTGACAGCACCGGAGGGACTGTGGACACAAAGGCAGAGCAGAGAATAACACAATCAAAGGGATGTTGTCATTAGACCATGAGACTTAATAAGATGAATCCAGACTTTAAACTGCAGCCTAGTAAAGGAAATGCCAGTCTTTATGAAACCACAGGGTGGGGGTTAGCATTTTCAAATGGAATACATTGGCCTTGTAAGTGGCCTGTAAGCACACTCTGAAAATGCTACTTCTGTTTGTAATCCAATGGGGATTTGGAGCAACATTTTGACCCAGCTTTGGTAAAAACACAAAGGAGCTGAACACAGTGATGTGAAACCATAATACTATTGTCTGATTCAGAGACACCCGGATACAGTATATCCACATAAACAATGCCAGGGACAGAACATGTGTTTTCAACATCAAACACGACTGTACCATCAATGAAAACCAGCGTTTTTCTCTTTGTGAGTGAACTATTCAACTCCTCTCAAACGCTCCGGCAGCAGCTATTGTTCAGATGACTTCCTGTGTCAAAATTAGAAGTGCTTCATCGCTGTGATTTTAAGGTTAGCAGTTTCAAAGATTTGCAAATACAAACTGAGAGGGTTTGAGATATATGTAGTCTACATTTTGACAAATTGAGCTGCATTATTCTCTTAATTAATCAATGTTTATTATGTTACATTTTCATTTTATTTAGAGCCAATCAGACAAACACCATGTACATAAATGGATATGCTTGTTTTAATCCTTACTGCAACAGTATTGTGCAAACAAACAACAGTGTTTGAGAGCTGTCAGGAACAGACTACCTGCCCCTGCCACCCAAACAGCTGAGGACTGTCATCTTGTCATTCAGTGAAAGGAGAGCAGAGCGAGAGCAGCCTCAGTCTTTTCTCAGCACCCTTTCACAGTGACACACCAATGACAGCTTTATGGCACAAGCATGTTTATCAGGCATCTCAGTCCATTTCTCCAGCCTGCGCTTAAGGTTGTACTTCCACTCCAACTATTACTGATCTGCTGTGGCCCTGTCTGGTCCCGTCGTGTGATCGAACAGCCTGGAGCAGATTATTTGATCTCATGTTGGAGCGTCTACTTGGGTGTGAACAGTGACGCTCAAAAACAGGTGAGAATCAAATAATTGTGCAGAACTTTAACATCTCAGGCTGACTCAGTTCAGACATATCAAAATAAAAGTAAAAAGAACAAAGGTTTAACAAAAGTTCACACATTTCTTCGAGGTTAAAAGCCCATTTCCTGTTATCTCTATGTTCCACCAGCTCTTTCTCATCTTTATCCAATCACAACATGATACATTTGCTTATGGCCAATCATTTGTAAGCTATTGCCATTCAAATGTGTTTTCTCTCTGCTGCCATTAAGCCTCACACTCTGTTTCTCATCACCAACACCATGGCCGTTACGGCTATGGACCTCATCCTTAAGGCCTATACATGAACATAACAACCTGATATATCTATTAGTCCACCACATCACCCTCATAATTTGCATAATGACACTTAATTTCAGCATTTGCAGAAGTGAGATAATGAGAATGCTTATTAATACCTCGTGTAATTGCAAAGTGTTATCATCAAGATTATGCATCTATGTATCCATCTATGTACAGATCACATGTTAATACAAGGTGTTAATGACGTAAAGTGTTATCTCCCACCTCTCTACGGCCTCCCTCTCCAAACCGCAGCCTGTACTTTATTTTTTTCTATCA
The DNA here is from genome assembly GCA_900303245.1 of Selene dorsalis. Taxonomy (NCBI): domain Eukaryota; kingdom Metazoa; phylum Chordata; class Actinopteri; order Carangiformes; family Carangidae; genus Selene; species Selene dorsalis. The sequence continues at coordinate 15,101 of OMNW01007711.1, forward strand.
GTCTCATTTACAATTAAGCTATATAATCACTTTGAGATGAAGATCAGCTAAATATTAACACAACATCGACAAAGCCCACACAAAGAGCTACGAACGCTAATTATGTGTTGTTGTTACTGGCAGCTGCAGAGTGGTATTGTTCCAGCTCCATTTGTTTTCCTCTGATTAAACAAAAAGGGTTGAAAGGCATTAAAGGTCACTTCATGGGAAGACGAGGCAGAATTCTTTTTTTGTTCTAAAACTGTAAACAGTGTGTGTGTGTGTGGGAGTTGTTAAGCGTTAATGAATTGAATTTGGAAGCAATGACACCTTGAGGACACTTGTTCCACATAGATCTAAAATCAACTCCATGAGAGATGAAAAATATAATTTGACATATGGCTGAATGCCTCAATAAAATTCTGTCTTTTTGATGAAAAATAGGTTGTGAAGCTGTTAAACATAAAAAAAAGTCATTTTACATTTTGGGATAATGAATAGGGAACCCTAATCAAAATAAAGCATCATTGTAGATACCTAATGAACCATAACGCTGCAGTGTACCGCCGTCTTTCTTAAAAGATCAGTTCACCAAACAACACATTTGTGTATTTCTGTGGAATTGAATAGGACTTCATGGTACATTCAAATTCCACAGTGTCTGATCTCACGGTGTCTATTATTCGTTTAGTTATTGTTGTGCTTGGAAGAACACTTCTATTTTTGCGGTAAAATCAACACACAACAGGAAAGAGGCCTGAATGAGCCACACATCAAGGCACAGAGAGCCTTTCGGGGATGGATAAAAAATGGCATCAGCAATAATCAAACACTGTAAGTCTTTTCCAATAGCACTGACTCGGCGGATGAGAGGACCAAGCATCTGCCTGACATGATAACCATTGATTTCCACGCCAATAGATCTCCATTCTCCAGTGTCCTTCTCTTCCTATGCAATGCACTCCCACATCACTGGGCCTCACTGAAACAGCCCTGTTAATGAGACACACTGCCAAGCAGAAAGACTTCAAAAGAGCAAATCAGCAACAGGATTTTAAGCGTCCAAAAAGGAATCTGGCAGGCTTTATGAATCTTCATGTATTAGTCATATCCTCGAAACTTCAGAGGCTTGGGGGTTGGGTAACGTGATGTTTACAGAAGTTGCTTTGAGCGTGGAGATACACTGCAAACATATATCAAGATACAAACTTGCTCGGACCGATTAAAATGCATCAGCAGGGAGCTAGAGGAGTTGTTTTATGCTCATCGCTAATGGGCTTCAATGAAGTGAGCATTGCCCACGTTTCATGAAAGGTTCTTGGTAAATGTCATAACCATATTACAACTGAGTGTTTGCTTATTAGGATTTGTTTTGCATTCTGGATTAGTGCTGGTATCAAACCAGCTGTGATTTATATTTGAAAATTTAATGTAACACAAGACTGCAAAAACAAAATAAAATAATGTAAGAAATGCTGAAGGACAGAGCCAGTAGTTTCCACTGACAGCTGAACAGGGGAAATTGTAGGTCTGATGTGTGAGTGGCTGAACCTGCAATTAAGTGGATGTCTCGAGGAAGGATGCTGGAAAAAATCAGGACGTTATTTCCATTTTGTATTACAGCAGGTTGCCTTGGCAACAAACTGTAACCACTGTTGCTAGAGGGTCATCAAAATGGAAAGGAGAGAGATCTTTGATAATGATAAAAAGAAAACATGAGGCTCAATTGAAGGGAGCACAAATGGAAAAGCTGGCATATGAAAAGCGTGGGAGTTATAATCTCCAGCCTATTTAATTATCAATAAAGTTGTGGAGGACAGGGTCTCCATACACACTAATACCTCTATACCACACCAGTGAAACAGTGGATTAATCTACTTTTCAGCTAACTGTTGCTCTCTAGTGTGGTTTCCATTTGCCACTATTTTATTCTGTATCTTATACAAGACATACGATTGAAAAATGTCCAATTTCACAGGATTCCCTCCAATTATTCATTTTGATTACAGTTACAGTGAGTGGACACCATTTTATGCATTTCCTATTAAATGCCTGTGTTTCAGCTTGTTTTTGTTGTGATGGCGGTCTCTGAAAGGCTACATGAATCATCTGTGGTAACTTCTGAGCTCAGGCACATTTCTGTATTCCTCTAGACATGGAGCTGTTTTGGCCTCGGGTTGATTAGCCAGTTCAGTGGGTGGTTAGTCTTCCTCCATACCCCAGCATCCTCATCTACGGTCCGCTTTGATGATACACTGGAAACTGGGGGCTGCTGAGGGTCAGCAGAGCTTTATCCTCTGCAATGAAAACTCTCTTTTCTCTACTCACCCATGAATATTTATGACTTCATGGGAGAGAGACGTATACATTTTCAGCCACGGCAACCTCTTGCGTTCAGACAAAAATGGTATTCTGCATGGCTGGTTAAAGCAATGCCTGTTAACAAGTTGCTGAAGTAGTCAGAACCGACACCTCCTCTGACACGCCGTGTCTAAAGAACAGCATGGCGTATCGCTGCTGCCGGCTCAGTGATGCTGTGTGGAAAGCCCAGCTCAGAAATGGTGATCAAGTTCAACTGTAGTCGATGGTAAAAAAAAAAAACACTGCAGTCTTCAATCAGTACAGCAGGATGCTGGCTTTGCTGTAGCCAATTCACACATTCAATTTGAAACTTTATAAAGGGACTGTAGTTTAAATAAAATGTCAGTAATTCAAGAGGCAGATCTTCGTCTCTGCCAACATGAAAATGAATAAAATCATCAAAGCTGTTATTATCCATGTTTTTCTCAAAAGTACAGGTTAACTCCTCTGACTGAACAACGCTGTTTAAAAGAAAGTTGGCTCATTGTTTTGGACGATGTTGGACAGTTGTACCTCTCTGTGCCTTGAATGACACATTTATATTTTTGGTGGAGGGCTCAAGCTAAGAAGAAACCATTAGTTGTAAATTTTCACCCTCAGCTCTCCATGTTAGACCTCAGGAGATGAGGTGGAGCTTGTCGATGTTCTGTGACTACATCAGTTCAGTCCTCGCCTTCTCTTCTTCAGTCCTATTTACGGTCTTCAGGTAGAAAAAGACAAAGATTTTGTTGTTGATTATCTCTCATCACTTTGTTTATCTTGGCTTCACTGCCATTTCCCAAGGAATCACAAAGAGAGAACAGTTTACTATCCAATGCTGATTGATAAATCCTGTAGTGGACAGACTGCTGCAGTCATTGACATAACTGAGCTGCTGAGCGATCTATATCTGATTGTGCTCAGGGCCTCTGTGTTGTTTGGCCGCTGCAGGTTGTTGTCAATAAAGTATATTCACTGCTAACCCCTGTGGCTTCCTCATCCTTTGGAAATCCTCTGTTCACATGGCTACCCTTCTTCCATGTTGCCATTGCAACTGCAAACCATAGAAATGGAGTAATCTGAGTGAATTCTTGAAGAGATATACCCCTTATATATAAAGTTGGTGGTGTAGGGAGCAAACAAGATTAAAGTTCTCCCAGTTTTCCAAGCCGAAAAAAGTACTGTCAGAGTAAGAGGAGAATTACACTTCTAGCTCGAGGGCAGGAAACTGAAATGTTCACTGGATTCTCCTGGGGTTGTGTATGCAAATGACTAAACCTATAGTCTAATGAATAAATGGCTTTCCTGAGCATCAGAGGCCTCGCTGCTCTGAGCGCAGCTCGTTGAGAGACTCCTGAGACCAAAGGTGCTGCTGCTGTACAGCAAGCAAATAGCAGGATCCAAGATTTATCAGTGATCTGGTGAGAGGACAGACACCAGGGCCACTTAGCACGCTGCGCATCCACTACTTTGTTCTTACATATCCTCCATTTCACATATCGACTGGAGAGAGGTGGCTCTGCGAGAGATGAGTGGATGACTAACCGCAGTCTGTCTTTCTCCTGACAGAAGTAGACAGTTCGTATTTGCCTGCCCCATGATAGTAAGTGACATTTTAGAAAGTGTCCTCTCCATCTCGGTCACCTTCAGATCAGCTCTCGCTGCTCTCTCATCGGCCAGAGGCTTAACTAAAAGTTCCTCTGGACCATTGGATAACTGCTGACCTTAGGAATAAATTCCTCTTTGATACTGTAGGGCAATACACTCACAAAGACTAACACTTCAAGAGTTCAGGCTATAATAACTACGCAGCAACACAGACATATCAAAGACTGGATAAGTTAGGAGTCAGGTATGAGCAAGAAGAATGAATGAAAAGATAAAAGGTTGCACTGTTATTATATATATTGATATATAAATATTGATTATAGCAGCTTTGTGCATTTTTGGCGGTGTCATATTGAACAAAGTGCTGCAGCAAATCTGATTTTGTGTCCTTCAGGCTCAATTTAGGGCACATCCAAGTGTGTGAGTCTTTAGGGGCAAACAGACTGAGTCTCCTCAAGGCAAAGTGAAGTTCACTTTCAAGTGTCTCCTCCTGGGTGTGGCCCCCACAGAGAGCGTGCTCTGTTCAGGATCCACTGCAAGGTGCTCTGCAGACTGTCCCGTCTCAGCAGCACATGGCAAGTGTCGTGTTGCTGCAATAATAGGTCGTGCCTCATTGAGCAGCCTTATTAGATCTTCCTCAGAAGTGAGGTAAGTGGTGTGCTAAATTGAATGCAATTCATAGTTTTTGGGCAGAGGGCCGCTCTGATATTACATTAGGTGGGAGAGAATTACATAGGCAGAGACAATATTGCAGCTGTTCAACCGTTACAAGACACTTGTGGCCTTAGTAAAATCACATTTCAATCACTTCATCAGTCTCAGGTGCCTCACTTTAAATGAGGACAAATGAGAAAATTAAAATGACATCCTTTGATTTTTGGGCCAGAGAGCGCAAAGCCATTGCTAATTGCTAATGCTTAATCACACTACAGAATAAAGAGAATTTAAAAAAAAAAAATCAGGCCAGTGATAGTAGAGAGAGCGGACGGGCTTTAAGCGTGCCCGTGCTGACTATGTGGAGCTGAGTCTGTCAAAGCTGACAACTCTGTTCAGACTGAACGGCTCAGGTCCACATTCTTCCTCCTTTCAGGTTCACTTGAATCCGACACTTGTATAGAAGCTCTGCAATGGGTTCATCAACATTTATGTGACGAACCTGACATTTGTCTTCATATTTAGGAAGAACAAAATTAGCTGGTTCCTTACAAATAAAGAAATGCCTGATATTTAATCAGAGCTCAAGAAATGTGACCTTGATTGATTTCCATCCCTCTTGTGATCAAAGCTGCTTCTGTGCCCATAGAGATAAAGCAAAATAGGCTTGAGAATGGAAAAAATAATAAATGAATGCGTATTTAGTTTAGAAAACAACAACAAAACTTGTGCATGCAGAGGAAATTCAATCCCTAATGCAAGCTAATCTGTTGACACTGTGTGAGGAAGAGCATGTGTCTGCTCTGAATCTAAATAGACGCCGTTAGTTTGTCTGATTTGCATAGCTTCCATTAAAGTGCTGTGGTGAAGGCCCTCGGTTCTCAGCTGGGTCTGGAGGTTCGGGTTTGTATTCAATACCATGTACGCTGATAGTGACTTGGAAACCACACTGGTTACTAAACAGCCGCAAAGGTGCTGTTCAATTTTGAGCTATTTAAGACTTCATTTCACTGCATGTTCAGCCCTGGCAACAAAAAGACCTTTGCTGTGGACGAGCAAGGATAAAACATCACCGTTTTTTTCTTTGTTTGGTTTTTTAAAAATTTCCCCATAAACCAGTTCAAACTCTTCTAATCTATTTCTGATGTCAAGCTAATTAAATGTCAATAGAACCCATACACAAAACAAACAACTATTATTATTAAACGCTAGTGCCCTGTGAAAAATACCCTCAGTGGCTCTGCAGCTTCCAGGGTCATTTAGGATTTATGAAGAGCATAGAGACCACAAATTATTAAGACAAAATCTTTGCAGCTGCAGAGTCTGAGAGGAATCTCTATTTCAAAAATGTAATCCAAATGTAACTCACCGTTGACAACCACAGCGATGTCAACGAAATCTATCTCTCCACGGGCCTCGACGCTGGCCTCGCAGCGGTACACGCCCTCGTCCGCCTTGGTCACCTGATGGATCTGCAGGTTGTTATTTGCCAGCACCTGGAACTTGCCTTCACAGCACGGGCGAAGAGGAACAGGAAGAGGAAGAGGAAGAGGAAAAGTAAGAGGAGGGAAAGACAGGAAGAGGAAGAAAGGAAGTGGGAGGAGGCGGAAACGACGACAATAGTGTATGAGAGAGAGAGAGAGAGAGGAGATAAGAAAGATAAGAAAGTTAGGAAAACAACAGGAGAAAATTGCCATCTCCTCTCTTCAATCAATAGACTGTCAATCTTCACTTCAGCACATTTACCTGATAAAGTCCACACAGATAAACACTTGCACAATTACAGTTCCAAAAAGTCCCCACTCTCCCCTACTGCAGCCACTGTGAGATTGGACAGGAGTGGTGAGGCCTCTGCCTCATTTCCCTCAAGTGAAGATATTTATAACCATGCATCGAAATTAGACCAAAATGATTAAAGGAAAAAAAATAGTCTTCTCCATGTTTCATCATTACTGTTCAAATGATGATTTGAATTTCAATTAAAAAATGTGACAGATTCAAGGGGTCACTCTTTCTAATCAGTGTTCAGGCATACATTTTGTCTGGGAGGAGGACGGGGAAGCGGTGTAGAGACGTGTAAATCAGTGAGGAGGAGAGGAGGATATAATGAATCCTAGTCTGCTGGTACTTACTACTGCACCTGCCTTCTATCAGGAAAGAATACGGAAAGTGAATCTGTCTTCTGAGTGCTTTCTATCTCTGTCTTTATTTTACTCTCACAAATGAAGGAGGCCACCCTCTTGATATTTAATACTATTAAATCTACTGGAAAAGGGTGGGATTACAGAGGAGTGCTTTGGAAATGATGTAAATCATCTGGAAGGAGACTGAAGATTGACAATCTGATTGTGCAGGTGGAGTTTGCAGGAGCTCGTACAGTTAATTCAGCAATTATTTTGACTTTTTTCAAAAGACGTAAGAGCTCTGGTCTGCACTTCATCGAGCAGCTCTGTAATCCGTCCTCACAGTGGCTTGTTAACATGGTTTCTGTCCAAGTTATATGCCTCCTCCAGGGCTGATGGGGTTTCTATTCATAGGTTTTGATATCCTTGTCTTATTGTTAATCCATACAAAAGAGGGAAATAGCATTTCCTAGAGAGAACCATATTTTTTAGCACATTAGCACATCTATTAAATACAGAGAGAACTGGGTACACTAGGACCCATGAGATTTATTCCTCTCAATAATCAAGTATAGTTGGCAGGTCTACATTCAAAATGTTATTCTTCTGAGAGTGCTGCCTCTTTACAAGTTTTATTAGAAACATAAGCTACTACTGAAACAATTAAGCCCAGTAACACTGGTAAATAGCTCAGAGCAGCAAATTCACATTCATATTGCAAATTCACTCTTTTTATTCCTCAGCAGCTGTACTCATTGCTAACTAAAAATCCTTAAAAAATGAAATGAAATAAAATGCATCATCATACCCCAGCCTGCTCCAACATGAGAAGTTTATTTATGATACCATCTGATACTATTCTCCCAAAACTTTGAGTTTAATAGTTCCTTTGTTCATCATTAACAATTAATGTAACAGAGAAAACATTAACATTCAGATACTTTGATCAAAATTTTACACAGAATTTCAAAAATAAAAGCTGAAATCCCCATATAATTTCCTCTGTCCAATCCAGTTCTTTACTATTTTCCCATCCAGACCTTTTGTTTCCAAGGTACTGCATGTTCCCAGTAATGTGAAGGTGATGTCCTTGAGATAAAATGTGAAATCTTAAAAACATTGCTCCAAAAAACTTATTATTATTTTGACACTTGCCTAACCTGAAGGTCGTCTAGTAAGAAACTCATCAGAACAGTAATGTAAGAACAAAGAACAAAACAAAAGAGACAAAGACAGTTTCCTTGTGAAAGAATGAAAACTTACTGTGGTGCTCCTCGGTGATTTCCCTATCCTGGTAGTACCATACCACCACGGGCACCGGCGAACTTATGACATCACACACCACCTCCGCCGTTTCGCCGTAGCGGAACTCCTGTGGCGACTGAATGTCCCGAAACGTCAGCCTCTCTGCAAGATCAAACAAGATGGAGATTGAACCTCCCGACGATTAACTGCAGGTCAGAACATCAAAAGGAAAATAAGAGAAAAATCTGCTCTTATTCAGTCTTGTTAGCTACAACTGTTTGGAGACATAATTCAAGCTATAGGGGTTTGATTTAAAAGTGTTGCATTTGCTACTAAGGTCTAGACGCAAAGTTTTATCAGATGAGTTAGGAGATCACCAAAGTTATTAGAATTAACCCTGGATGTATATCGGGACCAAGTTTTATGACTGTGGATCCAATAGTTTCTCAGCTATTTCAGTGGACAGAAGCATTGGTTGGGCCATAAATAACATTATTAAGCAAAACTGTCAGACTTCATGTATTTGGAAAGAGGCACATGAAAAACAATGTGTGAACTGGAAGTGGATGTGTAGCATTCACTCACAAAATCAACGGAAACAAAAGCTAAATCCTGCTTTGACTGTTTTCTGGGACACAGATAAGGCGATTCTGATGGAAACATCACAGGAGACAGAAGGACGGTCATTTTACTTGCTGCCAATCACACCCATGACAAAAACAAGCAGAGACGGTCTGTGTTTGTAGAAAGGAAAAGAAAAAAACACAAACAAAACAGAGTCAGCCTTTGATTCAGTCTATCTTGGCTTCAGGGGAGCTTCAATAGCAGCTTCCACTCTGTGCCAGTTTGAAGCTGTGTCCTCCCTCTTGACAAACATTTGGTGTTTTGACAAATTGCTTTTACGAGGACATTGTTCTTGGACCGGCGCTTCTTCGAACCCTGCTCTGGTTCCTGCAGCCCGGTTTGATGTGCGCCTGGGCCTGGCGCTGGTGGTGCTACAACCACCTGCTATCATTTGCATGCTGTATGGCGAAGGTGTGAATAAATCAACGACAGCTCCCGTATCAGTCCCCTCCGTTAGCAAGGCTTCGGCATTAGCATTTCACCATGTGATTTATGCCAGGCTGCTCCCTAAAATGAGCTTTCTCTCCCCGACTGCACCCTCCGACTCTCAACGTGTCTGGCATCTGAGTGTCTTCATTAACTTCGAGGATGCCTTCGCGTGTTTTGTCATTCACTCTGTTGGTTTCTCAACGACCCCCTCATGTGTGTTCCTCTTCTTTATTTCCCAAATATTTTGCTCTTTCATTCCCTTTGTCTTTCTCTCTCAGGTTCCAACACTTCTGGTGTCACTTGTTCCTCCTGTTTGTGTCCATTTCTTGTCTCTTTTGTAGTCACGCTGCTCTGCGAGCGAATCAGTAAGGGAAACAACCTCTCACGAGTGCCACTCCGCTGCACATTTGACACTGGTGAATTGAGAATGTATTCACTACTCTGGAGATCCTCCTCTGTCGTTTGCCTAGACATCACTGCAAGGATAACAGCCTGATTCCATGACAAGCCTATTTCCCTGGACCTATCTCATATGGGATGCAGATTTATTCTTCTACTGTCCAACTTTGCTGTCTTTTTTTTGGAAAGCCAGTTTATGCAGCACTATTACTTTGTCCATTAATAAAGTGAGATGAAATGAAAGAAGCTGGCTCACACATTGTACTGGCGTATTTTATTATGAATTTCCTGTCACTTCATATGGTTGCTCGGATGCCAAACTGCAGTAGTTAATTCAGAGGTATTCTTGGCTTTGCTATAAGTGCAATTTTCATTCAGGTAAAACTACTTCAGTGTGGAGTAGCAAAGGTTTTATCTCAAAATAAGACTGAATCTACAATCCTTAATGGATTGTAGATTCAGTCTTATTTTGAGGGTCTTATATGACCCTCATGGTGGCATTAAAGGGAGTGAGAGGATCACAGAAGTGATTAGAGATCACCCGAGGAACGTGAACACTTTCACGACTGCCCATCCACTGTATTTCAGATAAGAAAAGTTAAAAAAAATGATATGCCACATTTGGAGATCAAGTAAGTCAAAAGGGATTCATCACTGTCCAGCAGTTGTCAAAATATTACACTAAAGGCCAGGAATTTCAATCTCATGGAGAAAAGTCAGAGTATCTTTGAGGTGGGTGGGATTCATCGCCTGGTGTTGAACTGAATTTCATGGCAGGCACATCCAAAAGTTGTTGAAATTTTTCAGACAGGACCAAAAACCAAATTCAACACCCTGACAGCAGTTTTTGTGCAATTGTGTGTAGTTAACCAAGTGCCCTGTTTGAGATTCAGAGCTGATCCACCCTCTCTGTGCAGCCTGATTATAACAGGCCATCATAGAGATGTCAGCAGCTACTGAGAGGATGTCAAAGCTTTCCCTTGCACAGGTTGTGAATTCCATGTACAACATGTTGTAGTGCGCAAGCCTCGTGCATTGCCTGAGGAGCCCTGGTCTGCTCTGACTTAGCTCTGGCAGAGTGGCTGGCTGCAGCTTTAGGCAGATTTTCATCCGCATGCTGCTCATGCAATCCACACCGAGGGCCCTGCGTGAGTGACGCCCAGTTACCATGGAAACAATGGTTTTTGGGGAGCTGGAGCTGCAGTGAATGAGGTGAAGGCTGAGTGGTGGCAGGTGTGATTGAGGTTGTGATGTCTCCTCTAATGATTTGCAGGGAAAGGATGAAAAAAGGCAATGATTTCACAGTGTGTGTGTGTGTGTGTGTGTGGTTGCAAGTGCGTTTGTGTGTGTCTCTGGGAATCAAATCCCTGTACCGAGTCGTTTTCTCCAATTAAACTTAGGGAAGACCCCCGGTGTATCTGGGTATTTGGGTTACTCACATCTTAGAATTCACTTGGCTCTTATGTAATCCTTTTGTGACTGTGCCTTTTGCATTATTATGTTAATCCGTTTACTGTCGCCATGCTACCTGTGAATGGAAGGTGTTGCATGCATTGGGAAAGGTGGGGGAGCAAAGATCTCATGAAGACACAACTCTGGGTTGCATGTGAAAGTACACAAGTCATTATTACTGTACAGCACGAGTGGTGTCAGTGTAATGTAGAGACACCAGTGACAGTTTACTGGATGTTCCACGTTTATTTTGATTAAATAGAGACTTGAGGCAGCGGAGGCTGAAGGTACCTCAACAGCACTACACAATAATGTATAGATTCTTTGTCATGTTTCATTTGTCTTCAATTATACAGTTAGTTTGATGGTTTGTGAGTATATTTGTTAAAGATACTTGATAACTTGACTGATTTTTCAATTTTATTCACGGACATGTTGACACAAAGCCCAGAGCCAAATGATAAAACAATGACGCTGTCCGTGGTGCTGAAGTAACAGACAATTGGAATTTCTTCAGTTATTCTCTTTAAAGCAAAAATTAAGATCCTGATCAGATGATTGAAATGTTGAAGTAAAGTAGTCACTGTCACAGTTAAATGTCTTTCTAGGCCTTCCTGGTGGTAGCTACAATTTTGTTTTGTCTAATTCTCCAAAGTAAATCACGGGAATGAACTGGTGGGGGAAATTGGTGGATGTCATTCTCAAGGACGCTTCAATAGGACAAAGTGTGTTTAATTCACTGGCTCGCTGTAAGGATGGAGCCTGCGATGGGACAGTCCCTGTGACCACTGAGTCGCCCCCTGCCTCGTAACATTAGGCCTTGCCCAGCAAATAGTGATGGGTCATTGAGGCAGGTTAGCCTCAGTGCCACATCCCTCATTATGCCTGGCAGGATCTGCGTCCCTTGGTATAACCAGCTGTCATTATACTTTAATCACAAGAATGAGTGTAACACACTCTCTCACACAAGCTCACACACAAAGTCAAAGGTACAAACGGACTTAAAATGCACACGCACACAGAGAGAACTAACATGTCTAACAGCTTGTGGCTGCGGTGAGGGCAGGAATATGAATCAGCCTGCGATCAAACACTAATGCCACAAGTTTATTCTCTTCATGTCTTTGTGTCTAAGACTCCTCGGGAGACGCGGAGCATCTGCAGGTAAATGTGCAAAAGTGTATGTGTGTGCACGTCGTCTGTCGGGCTTACGGTAGATCTCCAGCACGACCGAGGCCTCCTCCGTGTGACCGCCGGCGTCCGTGGCCTGGCACCGGTAGATGCCCGCGTCCTCGATGATGGCGTTGTAAATGATGAGCCTGGATCTCGACGACTCCGTGTGGAGCGCCATCCGCCTGGACGGCACGATGCGCTCGCCCTGCGGATTGTACCACTCCAGCCTCACTGGCTCACCGATCGCTACAAATGCCATCAGTGAGAGAGAGAGAGAGAGAGAGAGAGAATAAAGGTGATCATCTTGCAGCATACACTCCTCTCCATGACAGCTGGCTGCTTTGTGTAAGTCGACTGGATGAGCTAAATATTTCAGCCCCACTAGCCACAACTCCCTTGAAAGCAAACTTCTATTGAGTGAGATTTCCAATGATTTCTTTTTTTGGGGGGGGCATTCCCACCCTCATTAACCAGATCAAATGGGGAGTGAGCCGACAGGGTGCTCCACACTGACTGATTTACAGGCAGCCGTTTAGGCAGCCAGTCACCCCCTGATTGTGAAATAAGCTGAGTTGGAGGTATTTCTTGGTGTTGTTGGTCTGCTGAACAGCTGAGGACCATCCAACAGCGCTGTTGGAACTTGTCGGGGGAACAGACGGCCTGAAATTATATGATTATGTCATAATCTTGGATTTACATAGCTAATAAGTCTGTAAAGGAACAGGGACATATGTAGGCTGTAAATTCCACTCTCGTTTTCCAAGATCACGCACACACACAGACGTTAAACACAGAAACAAATGGGCAGGCTGATCACAGACTAACTTGAGCCCTGATTACTGGCTGCTGCAGGACATGATAGGACCATCTGCAAGCAGCAGGTGCCCTTTGCCTGTTGGTGTGGAAGGCCATCACTTAGCCGATCAAGAGAGGGGCTGGATAGAAGCTTGTCCAGTCCATTAGAGACGTGTCTCTGGGTTTAATCAAGGAAACAACAGATACAGAGGGAAAACAACTGTGACACACCGGGGACGGAGAAGAGGCGAGGTGAATGCGTTCTTTTCCCTCAGTAAATGCCCTTGAGCAACTCTTTTAACCTCCATTAGCTCTGCACTGAACAGCAGAAGGTTCCTCTGCTTTAGCTCAGCAGCTCCCTGATAATTGGCCTATTTCTCCAGAACATGTAAATAGATCACAGCATCATTATAATAATCACTTAGTTTCATACTGCACTGGAACACAAAGGTAAATAATGACAAATGAGATGATCTGCCTCTTGATGTCCGCACTTTGCGTCTTACAAACACTCTGAGGCTCCGGGTCACAGCCCACCGTGCTAACTCTGATTACCCAACAGCCATCAGCACCGTATCCTTGGCACGTGTGTCTGATGCTCGTTAGATTTCCGAGGCCAACGACTCTGACGAGGCAATCAAACACAAGTGCTGCTAAATTGATATCACAGAAACAAGCTACGGCCACGTGTGCTTTTCCTCACACGTGGCCTCCCCCGCTGGAGAACAGATGAGTGTCTCACATCGCTACGGGCCACCATGTTTTCTACCTGTTACCATCACACCTCTTACTATTTTATATCCCGTTGACAGCAGAGACAGCTAAATATGTTCAAATTAATGCAGCTTGCACGGTGACAGGCTATTTGCTGCACAGATGATCTGAGAAGACAGGAGTGTGTAGTGTGCCGCCCTGTTTCCAGTCCTCAGACCCGCCTCCCCCTGTTACTTGGATGAATGGCTGGCGGAAATTTCTGTCAAACTGCTCCTCAAATCTGCATCACACTTTGGTATTATTACTGATACTTGGCAGGAGAGAACGCACAGTGACTGCTAAGATAATGATAAGCACTTTTCTCGGTGCAAGCACAACAACAACAACTCCTCCTCGTCAGCTTTTGCTAACTGCGAGCGAGCCGACAGCTCCTGTGCATCCTCAGCTTCGCTTTGCTTCATCGTATCTGGAGGGCATCTGAAACCAAATGTGTCTGGTCCTCCTTTGCATTGACGGAACGATAAATGCACAAAAAAATGGATGGAAATATTGAGGCGATCTCAGCCTTCTGTACAAGGCAGAGTATGCCCCTAGGTGCAAAATAAGCCGAGCACGAGTTGAAGCACTCACATGTCCTCACTGTGGCTGGCACTGGAGCCATGCTAATAACTGATTTAGTGAATTAACGGTTACGTCTCTCTTTCTCTCTGTCTTTTTTGCAGCATCTGGCCAATAGGTAAACACAGGCCTACTGGGACAGGTGATGTGACCTATCCTGCTCTGGTTAGACATATCTGAAGGCAACCGCATGGAAACGAGAGAGCTCTTGGACCTGCTGAGTCTGCTTTTCTGTTACAGCAGATTCTGTTTTCTTTTGCAGCCAACTGTCACTGTGGCACACCTAAATCCCAGTTTGCAGGTTCATCCAACACTTTATTTGTCATGCAATGAACCCAGGTTTATTTATCGCTGACATGAGACCAATGTCACATCACAGAATGCTCGATGTTGTTCTTTGCTTGAAGAAAACTTCTTGTTATCTGCTTGTTTTCTATGATTGGTTATATTTGATGGGGAGTTTTTTGCTGACGCTGTTGTACATTTCCTGAATAAAGAGTAATAACACTAGAATTTCTATTTGCTGCGTGTTGTTTCATTCAGTAAAATAATACATTTAAATATGAGTGAGGGTTTTCACACACATTAGTAGAGGGGTTGAGATTAAAAACACAACCCTGCATTAGTCAAATGCCAAGGGGGTGTGTTGGATCTACCTGTGAGACAATGACATACTGTCCAAGAAGTTAAGAGAGTGTAATACATCTGAGTCTGATTGCTGCTCAGAGGTTTATGATACTCTGTGGAGGGATTTTAAAGCTTTAACAAGTTGTCAAGGTGACAATCATTTCACCCTCTGAGCGACGGTGGCCAGGTAAACAGGACAAAGAGGGGGTGAAAGACAGACAGTGACAGACAAGTAACTTAGTGATTGTAGCATCCACTGGGCAACAGATCGTGGTTTCATTGGATTTTTTTCTGGACCGTCAGAGGGAACCAGAGCGGAAATGTTTTTGTGTAGAGTTTCATGACTGTGCCAAGGAGGCTGAAGCTGTTACACTGTCAGCCATCACTGTGAGGAGCATGTTAATTAGACCTATACGACTCACTCATGGTTCTTGATGTGTCACATCCCTACGGCAGAAAACACTGTGGCTAAAACACACTGTCAGAAAGCAGATGAGCTGCTACTACCTGAATCCGTGCCCTGACAATAACAATAACATCAATCTTCAGTTTCTCAGCATACTGTATAGCCTACCATAATAATACCATAGAGAAATAAACAGCTGCTCATGCCTCTCATCGTAAACAGTTGTAGAGACGTCCCTGAGCTTCCCTCCAACTCAGAGAGTGAAAATCCACTCAAGGTGGCAGATGATTGACTACTTAGCCTCTGCTGCTTCGTTTCCATCTCTCCACCCTCTCACTGATGTTCCTCTCTCTTCCTGACCCCCTATACCCTGACCCTCTGTTGCCCTCCATGGCATGACCTTGATTCAAATCTACACAGTGAAACATCTCAAGACATAGAATACACAGGAACAAAAAAGTAGCAAGAGTTGACAGTGAATAAAACTTCACAATAAATGAATAAATGGAATTTATCATTCTGAAAACACGACCTAATACTCAGAAGGTTTGGAGGTCATATGGTTGACAATATATCAATTCTGAATATTGGTACAAATAACTATTCAGTCTATTCAGGGGGAGTTACGGTTTCTTCGAGTTAGTCTAACAAAGTTGATTTTTCTACACTGAGAGGTCCTGAGAACCCAAAACAGTGCAACTTTAAAAAAAAAACACATGCAAGAGATAAACATGCTGCAAATTCAGAAAACACATACTGGAACTTTAAAGCATCTCAGGTAAGAATGTAAACAAGTAGGAGACAAACACAGCTGATGCACAAAAGGATATTTCAACTGGATTCAGAACCAAGATCTAATACAAGTCTGCTTCCTCCTGGCTACCATGGTGACCAGCATTAAGCCCCATCTTGGCCCAAAGCAGCCTGTTCAAATGTGGCTTTAGGAGAATGGCAGAAAGGGATTTCTATCATTTTACTCTGCTGCCAATTCCTCCTAGCAAACTTTCAGGCCGAGGCAGATTTATAACAAACAAGTTGAATTGATTTCAGCCAGGTTTCTTTTTCCCCAGCAACAACACCCTCACCTCTGCGCTCTGCCTTTTCTCACAACACAGCTCTGAGCCATGAATCAACAGATTCCTGGTCCTTCCTTATCACTAATCCATACAGGGACAGGACATGAAGCCAAAAAGTCAGTCATTGACTTGCTCTTGTTTGTGGGCTGAATGGCTTTTGCTTTTTTCCCTTTGACTCCTCCACCCCTGCATTACAGCCCAGTGTAAATATAGTAACTATAAATACACAAAAGTCATGCTTGATGTGATTGCTGTATTTATCATATAGCTGGGAAGCTGCAAAAGTGTCACTGGATGTGTGTATCATCTTTATTCAACAAACTGAAATAAAATATAACATGGTTTTATTTTCATATACATTCCTCTGTATCTAAATCTGCAGTGCAAAGTAACTAATCAAACTTACCCTGGTAGAGAGCAGAAGAAGGAGCTTCTACAATCCCCGCCATTCACCACGTTAAACCTACACCGCCCCCCCCCTACGCTCCTCCCAGTGTGTCTCTACTCCCCTGGCTGTAAGCTCCACACTGAGTGGGTTGGCAGGAGAGAAGAGGCGTCGCTCCTGTGTTGCCACCCCACTGAGCCACTGGCACTGGTGGCACCCGGTTGTCTCTTGTGGCTGGGTGCTGATACACCGAGGGGGGAAGGACGAGAGGGACTGGGCCGTACTTCTGCGTGGATTCAGGCACCACTGGGACAGAGAGTCACCCACCATATGGACGGAATGGGACTGTGCTGCGTTCACTGTCGCACAGGCAAACAGTCTTCACAAGCACCACTGTAAGACCCCCTGCTGCATCTCTGACCAGCCGCCAAGCACACTCACACACACACACACACACACACACACACACACTAAACAGTGCAGCCATATATAACAGGTAGTGTGTGTTACCTGTGCAGATGAAGAATTTGGACTCTCCAACACTTAACTCCACTTTGTTCAAGGATATGGACACCTGCAGGGCGGCTGTAAGAGAGAACAAAAGGGGAAGGAAAAAAGAGAGAGGGAAAGAGGGAAGTGGATTAGTTATTACCGTGGAACAGAACGCAAAGGATTTTCATTATTTGCCGACTGGAGAGATATAATAATACAAAATTGCTTTCAAAAAACATCAGCTTCTCTCACACTGTGACTCATTTCCCTCCATTTTTATACCATCTGAGGACCATTCTCTGCTGCACGTCACCATTTACTGCATTTAGAGTGAGAGGCAGTGTGCAGCTTACATGCAAATATCCTTCTATATACAGTAAATGACAAGCTTCTTAGAAAAGACCCGTGTTTGCAGGTTTTGCTAGTATAAGACCCATTATCCCTGCTGAAAAGAGCAATTTTTATATTATTATTCATGCTAACTGTTTCCACAGAGAAATGCAGCTATTTCTCATTACAAAGCCCTGAGACAGATTGGCTTCATACTTTGTACACACACACACATGGGTGTTTGTGTAAAGCTTGTCAGTCAGTTTCACAAAGAATGGGACCCATTGAGTCGAAGGTACCGTAATGCCATTTGCAGTCATCACTCACGACAATGGGATAAACAGTGAGACGGGGAGAGGAAGCTTAAGGAAGCTAAGAAATAGAGATCAGTAAATAACTAGATAGTAATGGTGAAAAAAACCTTGCAGGGCTCTAACAAAACAAGAGCTCCACACACTGGTGCAGAAAAAGGGTTCACTGGGTATCCATTCACCTTAATGACAGTAGAAATAGACTAAAAACTTGCAGGAGGTGGCAGTGGCACAAAACTTGCAGAGTCAAGCTCCAATCAAATGCCATTTGTCTGCATTGGTCTATTGTACGCACCACCATAATGCCACACAATGGGGGCTCCAGGGGAAGTTTTGTGGGGCTGAGGTGAAAGGTAGTTAGATGAATGAGACTGTGGCTCAATCTCAAATCTTATGCTGATATGAGGTTTTTGTCGAATGGCAGAAAGAGAGCGAAAAAAAACGGCATGAGTCGAATATGGGCGAAGAAAGGGAGCAAGTTGGAGATGAGACCGAGCCTCGGATGTGTAATGTGATGTGTAATGATTGGCGGCTCAGTGGGGAGAGGGTCATTTCTAGGCTACAGCCTCTCTGCGCAGCAGCAGTCTCACTGCAGCGCCGAGCCAGGCGAGATATTTGATGAGTCTGCCATATCTGAGCTCCTCATCCTGAAGCTCTTAGGATCCAACCCCCCACACACACACACACATTTATACACACACGCTGTATAATATACTCTAATGGGTGTTAATTCTCTCTACAACGCTGAAAACTTAACAGTGGAGCTCAGAGCGCCTGTCAATAACGGAGAAAATGAAGAAATGATTATCTGCTCCTTCTCAGGGGAGGACAACTGCAGCCAGCGTGAGCATCACAGTGCAGCAGCTCTTATCATTGGGAGCCATCTGTCATGAGGCCAGGCCGTCTATAGATGGCAGTAGAGGGGCACTGGCGCCTTTGTCTGAGGACGCTGAAGAGGATGAGGGTGAGAACCTGCTGTATCAATGAGTATGATCGTTTCTGCTGTGTGACGTAACTGTGACAGCACTAAACAGAGGATCAGGGAAAACACACACTCTCTGTGTATACATACACTAATCATACAGATGTGATGCACATATAGCCACACACAATTACGCAACATTTTTAAATATACCTAATTTTCCAATGTGACAAAACCTGTGTATAATTACTATGTATTATGGAAGTGAGCTTATGTCTACACACATACAAAAAAAAACCACACACGCGCATGCATTGTTGCAAATGAATGCAAATACTGCTCTGGGGTTGATTAATCATGTCTATTTAACCTGCTGCCCTTCCACACTGCCTGCCTCTGACTTAAGGCAGATTCCAATCAGCGCCTCAAGTAGTTTAACTGTTTTCAATTATTAATTGATCTCGGTCTGTGCATGCTCTATGTGATTGATCATGCAATAAGTTGCCCACGAAAACCCTGCAGGAAAAGAGAGAAGGAGAAAAAGGGCTTCTTTGCTGCTGCAGTCATCGGTGTGAGTTGTATAATTAAGCTCAACCTACTTTTTAAGCGGAAATATACAACAGTCCTCACACAGCGAGTGTACAATGACATTTTAATTAGAATGCTGACTTGATCTGAAATATGACATGGGAGAATTTGTTTATTCAACACTGTCTCGTCGGTGGGCAACACAGAGAGAGACATGCTAATTATATCACTTCTCAGAGATGGAATGTTTTCGGTCTTGTTCGCCTGCTTATTACAGAGCTCGGGTCAATATGTTATGAGCCTGGTAGCAATTATCAGCTCCAATTATTAGCACCTCTGAAAAGCCTTGGAGACAGGCAAAAATAAGACAACAAACAAAAACCATTGATTGCCATTTGTAGAGGTGGTGTCAGAAGTGGTCGATACCATTCATGACTTGGCGGCTCACCTAACAACACCGAGGCTCGAATAAGAATCAATTATGGCATCCAATCTCAGAGATGATCAAAGTTAGAGAAGCACATTTGCTGAAAAAGATGCTGGTTAATGAAAAATACACAACTATCATTCTGCAGCACGACACTTAAGCCCTGCTTTTACCAGTGAACCTCTACAGTTCATATTGCTGCACGCAAATCATCATCTTTAAGTGTCACTATGGATCTTTGTGTAATTACAAACTAAACAAAAGTTTCTCAATTCGGCACTCTGTGTTTTTTTTGCCACAGTGGGCTAAGATTAGCAGCTACTGTGAATCAGAAGATGTTTAACAGATGACTCAGAAGGCATAGAAGTTTTCTCTATATAGCACATTTCATTCATTAGGGTAATTCAAAGTGCTTTACAGTGCAATAAAAGATAAAACTAGACACAAATTACAATAAAAATGAAGATGTGAAAGGTAAAATTAATTGCGAAGTGATTTACCATTTAAAATCCACCATTAAAAATGAAGCTGCATGCCCCAAAAAGGGGCCTAGTTACACACACAATTTTAAAGTTAAATAAAATGTGTATATTAAAGCTGCTCTATTGAAGTGTTTCATTTTAATGGTGGGTCAGATGACTTAGATGTCTTCATGTGCATCAAGTCAAATGTCAATTATCTCCTAACTCTGCAATTGCCCTGTAGAGTGAATGTAACTTTTGGATCATTGGCATCATTTCCAGCAGCACACAGATGTTCACACCAGAAAAACACCTGTGAAAGTCACATTACACTGTGCAGCACCAAATGACAGTCAGACAAAGTTAGCCGCTAATTAGCATTTTAGCAGCTGAAGAATCCTACCTTCAGCTGCCTGATAGCCAGTAACGTAAATCAAATCAAATGAAGACTGGTGTTGCTCTGCATGAGCTGGATGTGAAATGCAGAACTGTTTCCTAATGCATTCATCACACCAACGTTATTGGGTAATCATAGGTCAATGATGTGTTTACAGCTTAGTTCCACTGACCAAAGTCACCCATTACTATTGCTGCTAAATTCCTCATTGATATCCTGTTTAAAGTTCAGTTTTTATAAAAGCTGCTTTTATTTTGTACAAGTCACAAGTTTGGAGCATTCCTCGAACGAAGGTCATTGAGGTCGTGGTTGCTGAGTGAACTGGCATGGTGACATGATTCACAGACATCTGGGCCCAGCGCAACAGTGTGTGAAACTTGCCAGTAGCTAAGTCAGTGTGACTAAATCTAGAGCTGACTAAAGCGGACCTAAACGCACCGTTGCATTCAGCGGCAGGCTAAATCCACTGTTTGATTGACAGGACGGAAGAGTGTCCAATCAGCTGGCGGGGACAGAGGGATGTGATTCTGTAATCCTGTACTCCATTAAAAGCCCCATTAAAGCCATGGCCAACTAAAATGCACCGCAGAGAACATGCCTTTGTGTGCATGGGTCTATGTGTACTGTATATCTTTATTCCTGTGTGTGAGGGTAGGTGGGAGGCTGTGAGCGTGATTGCCCATGTGTATGTGTATAAATGTATTAAGCACACAGAGCAGATAGGCCTCAAGGCAAAAAAATGCTCTGCTTTAATTGTCTGTGATTCTGTGGAGGAGTTGAAGGAAATTCTTCCCATGAACCACAGAGAGACAGTAAGAGAGAGAGAGAGAGAGACAAAGGCAAGAAGTAGAGTGGGTAGCGCAGGAGCTAAAGAAGGAAGGAGATAAAATACTAATTACTATGTTTTGTATTCACTCGAACCTGTGTGTCTCATGCATTTCTTCAAAGGTGTTAGCAGAGGCAGGAAAAAAAAACAGTCAGAAATTAGCTTCAAAAAACACTAAACAGTCAGCATTCTTTAAAGCTGCAAAGTCTCTGTGGTGAGCGGTGGCATGAGGTGCAGAGCGATAGTGCAGATGTCAGGGCTTTCTTTGTTTATAGGAAATTCCAGTTTATTTTACCCTGGGCCACATTTTTGCAGTTGTAGGTCGTCACTTCAATTGGTTATGATAAAGCTCCACAAACAACACAATGGACAGCAAGAGGTGAACCAGGAGAGTCTGTACACTGTGGTGGATGTGGATCTCTTGTATAATAATTCTCCCTATACTTTCAGATACCTCTACGAAATGACACTCACTTTATAGTGGGCTAAGTAAGAAGTAGTGACTGGTTAATCCTCAATGATTAGATTATTAAATAAGATCATTTATACCACCACTGTATTACCTCACTAATGTTAAAGAGTTAACAAAACCCTTGTGCGTTGGCATGCTGGGAAATGTAGTACATTATATGTTGATGAATAGCAGCGAGAGAAAACAAGTAGATGTGTGATGAGCCATCTCCAGTGTTGACCCGAGTCTCATCAGAGGAATATCACGTGGAGGAAGTGAGGGGTAAATTACGTTTCATAGCAACATACGATATCTGAAAATGCTTTTCACATTAATTTCCTCTGGTGCAGGCTGAGCACTGCAGCAGGAGGACAGCTGACGTTACAACATGAGGGTGTTTAACATAATAAAGTAAAACTTAGCGAATAAGTTGTTGCCAACTTTGTGTCTGGATTCACCTGAAGTCATTTCCCAGTCTGTAAGAATATGCCAGTTAGTTTGCCAGTCTGGCTCCCTATGTCACCACTACTATACTCTGTGTCTGTCTGGCTACATAACAAGCCTGCTTTCATGCTGGAGAGAAGGGGAACAGAGAGCAGAAAGCTGGTTTCTACCCAGCAAACCATATCCAATCGTGCCAACATACAGTATCAGGCCGCGTGTACAGTCTCAGGCGCCACCCACAGCTACCTATTATCTCCCCTCGCTCCCGCACACCTTCTCTGCATCTCTGCTTTTCGCTCACCAACTGCTTTGTGATTTATGTTCCTTTCCTTAAGCCTCTTACACTTCAGGCAGTGGTGGCTGTGATGGACCTCTTTCTATGAATATCCCAAAAAGCATAAAACTCGCAGTCTTGCACGCACACACTCGTGCAGCAGCACGCACATGCACAGATGTTTTGCCACGGACAGATGTAAAATGTTTTGTTAATTAGTAAGAAAGTGCAGCATGATTGTATTCACCATGTGGCTAATACATTTTTGCTCATTTCATCTTTAGCATCTCTTTCCCTTTGTTTCTTAATAACAAGAACACAGCAAAACAGACTAGCATACTGCTCAAACATACATCATGTACTTATGTGACAATACAAACTCTATTTGCAGGCTTCAGTGCATTAGGGGTTCATTATATTAGCTGACTGAAGATCTGTGCACTCAGCCCTTGGGCCAATCAGTAAATGAATGAAATTATATATATTTTTTTTTTTAATTTTCTCCCCAAAAATGCTAAATATGATTGCACAAAAGTTCATCAAAGCCATCCATCCGAAATGTGTGTGAAAATGATTTTTCTTCACAGCATCGAATCATTTCACCTTTCACTTCCTAATAAAAGTCATTGGTTACACTGCCGTGCCATGAATTTTGCATAACTCCCTGACTCTGTTGTGCTACTTGCATTTATTGGGCCGATAAATATTTTAGACTGAAGCTCTCATTATTTCTGGAGTTAGTCTTTGTGATGATCAGCTGCTTATCAGCTGCTTCCATGATTAAAAGCTAAAAGCTGCTAATAATAAAATAATTACACTGCATCTGATTGGAAGCATAAAATTTAGGATCTTTAACAAAGGAACGCCTTTAATTTAGATGTACTAGTTTTAAAGAAGGAATCATCTCAAGGAGTGTGAGGTGAGATGTGATCAGAGGTTTTGTTCTGCTACAGATCAGGCAAATGAGACCAAGAGCAGCTCAGGGAATGCCTGGTGATGTCTGATCTGTGATACTTGGAGCTTCTCAGACCAATCAGCATCTTCCACCACAAAGGAAAGGTGCTTGAGGAAATCTTCAGGGCACTTTAACATGCACAACATCCTTACATAACTCCTTCATAAGGAAACATCACAGAGACCTTGGGGCTTGAACTATGTTTGTAGTATTCCTTGACTGTACTACTTTTTGGACCAGAGATCAAAACGACTGGTTTCATAAGCAAAATGTAAACCATCCTATTGTTTGAAGCTGTGGTCACGTCCGTCTGAAACAGTGTGAGACAGTGATGACGGTAATATTTTCAAAAGGCCACAAATCAAAGACTGAACCTGTTGAAAGCCAGGCAGACAATCGAGGCTGTGTCAGAGGGCAGATGAGTTGCCAGAAGGGAAAAAGCCCAACTCTAAGTGGCAATGCAATCATCAGCCATGATAGAAATAAGAGGGGTTAAGGGGCCACAGCTTCACTCCTGCTTTTCAATTGCTACATTGCAATCAGAGCTTCTATATGTCAAAAGTGCTTGAAAAAAGAAAAAGATGTGGGGAGGTGATTCACAAAATAAGTTCTTAAGAAACACACACACAGTATATGCTGCCTTGGACATGTGCATTTACATATTCAGAGAGTACTATGTAAAATAGCATCCACAAAAATATTCATAGACGTCCTACAGACGCACTCAGACAAACATGGACTCCAGAATAACCTGGGTGTTGTCTCATATCCTTCGTCTTATTTATCCTCCATCACAAAGATGATTTCTTGCCCAGATTGAGCTGAAACTGGAGCATCACGCGGCGATAGAGTAAATCCCCTTTGCTCAGATACTGTGGTCATATTTATGGAAACATAAGAAAAATAGGGCTTGCAAACATAGGTGCAAGATAATGTCCTTATCCCCGTTGCTTTTTCAGAAACAGAATCATGCTCCAGTGAAAATTAAACAGACGCTTCAACATTTCCAAGGTACTGTTTCCTTTTCTTTCTCGTCCTTTCTGCACTTTTGAGTCCTGTGTCTAATCTATTACTATTATTTTTTCTTATCTCTGTCATCCTGCCACTTCTCTTTCTCAGTTTCTTCCCTTTTATCCCCTCTCTCCCCTGTGTCCTTGGGTTTGCAGCCTGTTTTTGCATGTGCGGCGACATCAGCGAGCGCCTGAGAGAACTCTGGAGCTACGATAAATTCACGTGTATCGCTCATACACTGTGATTTGCTTCACACCACCCTGCGCTTCTCTCCCACAGAGCCGTTCTCGTGTCGCACTGGGCATAATATCCATACCTCAACACGATGTGTAAGATTAGAAAAGCGTTGAAGTTGATTCAGTAACTTTCATATAAAATCATATTATAGCAGCGTAGAGCTTATTTAACACCAAATCAAGGTGTCTGTCCATCACGTCTCCGGTCCTCGATGCCAACAATGTGTTCACTTGTAACACAAACTTGTAACGTAGCAGAGAATAAGTGGAGCAGTGCTGACAGTTTTAATGAGTCACTTGAGCTGCTCCGTTTCCCAGGATTGTGGCAGCTTCTTTTACGTATTAATAAGGTCATCCATCAAGACGAAAAGGTTCCCGTCAAATGATTAGGGTAATAAAGCCAATTAAAATGACTGGCCATTTTTCTGAATATAGACTGGCTAATTAAATATATATTTATGAGAGGCCACTCCTGGCATTTTAGTGTCACTCTGCAATGCTGCAAAGGTGAGCTTCAGTTTCACAACTGTGTCCTTGGCTTGAGAGAGGAAGGACATTTAAAATCAAAGGTGAATGTCATCAGTGTCTGTGGCACTAGAGGCTAATGACATGTTAATATAACTGGAGCATCTTGGACATACAAGCTTGGACGTACATTTGCTCTGAGCAGGTGGCTGCTGCAGCTTGCAACTGCATCAATCAGTCAAACTAAAGAGTTGGGGGAGCTGGTTGTTGTAATTTTCTTGGTCAAGAGAATGAACTTGGTTCGCTGGTTTGCTCGTGATGATCTCTGTGAAACATCCGGCCGTTCAAACAAATCAGCTGAGCTCAGCTGATTATCTCCCTGGCTTTTCCATGAGCACGCCACGACTGAAGTGAGGCTTTCCACCACGGTGAGAGGAGTTGACTCGACTGAGAGTGATTCAGAAATGAAACCCACAGACCTCAGAGGCAGTATCTGATTTCCTCGTAGGTTGAGGGAGGGTGAAGGTCAGACATTTGTAAGAAGCAGACGGATGAGTAATGAAGCGCATGTGTCCAGCGCTCGCTTAACTGAACAACCACCGTCTCTACATGAAAAAGAGGTTACTGTACCGAACCTCGTACACTGACGTGTCTAACTTTGCCGTGTGTGAGGATGAGTAACGCTTTCAGGACGCACAATCAAACAAACAGAGGGCGAACGGGCCCGAACACCAAGAATTATGTTGGGATGCTGTCAGCAGAGAGAGCCTCGCAGTGAGGACATGTAGGCGTTGTGCCCATCAGATTTACTAAAACATGAAGGTTTGCTGTTGATGCTGCTCTCCCACTGTCCTGCACCCCGCTCTTCCTCTCCGCTCGCAGAGGAAAGCAGGGCTACATAAAAATAGCAGCAATCTGTTTCTTTGTGCGGCTTTTGCGTGGGAATAAGACCCTTTATAAACATTTATAGAACTGGTAAGCCACAATAATTACTGTTCTGGTTAGACAGACACTGCATGTGGTGCAGGAAGCACGAGCAGAGATGAGGCCATGGGACCAGCACGAGGGGGAGACGACCAGTTGTTAGTCGGCCTGTTCTGGATGTCACGCGGAGAGCAGAGTCTTTAATAACAGCTCATTATTGCACCTAAAGTATGTATTTGTGCAACATCTGAAAACTCACACGGGACGCGATTAGAAGCTTTGTGGGCGATCTAGAAGTTGCACATGCAGGATGAATGCTGACCTTCTGACCGGCCACAGCGCGTTTTCACACATATTCTCCAGTGGGAGCCAAGTTCCTGAATTTCAAAGCTGCAGCAGACACAGTTTGTGGCTTAATTAAGGCACTTGGTTACCCTTTGGTCCACTTTTGTCACACGGTGGCTTCATCTTTTGATATGCTGTGTGGCTTCATTTCCTCCTGTACTTTCCTCCCCAGATGTTCCAAGTTCATCTGCACTGACGACCTGAGGTTTCCAGCGAGGAGGAGAGCTGAATTCACACTCAATTTTACGGAACAAGGGGTTAGGAGTGGATGATTTTTCACAAGAGCTCCTGTCATGGCAGCTTCCCTCTTGCACCAACATAAAACTTTTCTGCAGCTCGGAATCAAATGCTGACAACACTCAAACGACAGCTCAAAGTGCTCAGAAAGTCCTTAACACAAAGTAAAGATTTACAGTTCTACTCTCTTGTAGCAAAAGATAAACACAAGTAGGCTTTTATCCCAAACTGGGAGCTGGTCTCTGATCTGTGGACTGACTGTTATCTTCGCTGGCCTGTCACATCCACTGAGAATATACAATTCTGACTGTATCTGACTGCCTGTCTGCTCCATTACAACATACAAAAAGAACATGCTCTACTCCATCAGTTACAAATTTTTGCTTTTTCTGTATGTTTTAAGTACATCCGAGCACTGCTAACACATCATTAGCAACAAAATTATAATTAAATTCAATTAAACTTCATTAAATATGATAAAATTTCCATCTTAATCTAGAACCAATATTAAAAAAAAACAAAAAAAGCCTCTTGTTTTCTAACAAATCAAAACTAATCACTGGGATTCACCTGTCAGCTACATCTCTAAACCCAGTAATCTTAATTCTCATTGCATGTTCTGGAGAATAAGTGAAGCAAAATGGGTTTTTTTTGGTTGTTGTTGTTTTTTTTTCCTGCGGTGAAGCGATTATTGCTGTGGGGATTGAAATGGCCCAGCGGTGGGCTGATTATTCTCCTGCCACGTCCTGCCTGTGGCGGTGACATGGCCATTATCTCAGGCCCGCAGATTAATTCAGTCACAAAGGAGAGGTCACCGGCTCCTGCCAGGCCTGAGAGACGAGACTCTGGGGAGTTTGCGAGCGGGAGCGGGATGAGGCGAGGATGTCTTCGTCTGGCCTTTCTGCTTTGAAATTCAAAGGTTTAAGGTCAACAATCTCCCTAATTGGGAGGGTACACCCCTTGACAACAGCGGTCCAGACCATTCAAGCTGGAATTCCCTGCTAAATGATCTGCATTGTAAACTGGATTACACTCATTTTCTGAATTTCGCTTGTGAATGGGATAACGCTGTGCTCTCAATTTAAGTATGAATTGGATTTGATTCTTAATCCCAATTACATTGAACCAGCGATGAATACTCAAAAAGAATAAGATGGGATTTGATGTTTTTGTACAATGAGTCCTGCAGCCGTATTCTCTTGAATTGAATTACCGTCAAATTGCAGGCCAGCGGAGCGGTGCACGGCATGGCATGTACAGTAAATTGATATCAAATGATCTGATCAATGTTTCAATATAGAATGAGGTCATAGCTTGAGCTGACGTGTCTCTTTTCCCTGATCTCAGCATCAGTGCTTCAAAGGCCTCACCTGTAACATTCACTTTTCAGCTTCTTCAATTCTTCCCACTCCAGCACACTTTTGTATTTCTATTTCCCTTTCTACCCATCACTCTTAATTTTACTCAAGTCAGGCCTTTCATCTTTCCCCTTTCTTGCTTCATTGTGCAATGAATTGCCTGTTCACCTTTTCAGGCTCCTTTCAGATATCATGGCTGTCTGTTGTTCACTCTCTCTGTCTCTCTCTCTCTCTCTCTCTCTCTCTTTCTCTCTGACAGTATTTTTTGTGGCTGTTCTCACAGTGATGCCACCAGCTGCCACTGCAGCCTCATCAAAGCGTTATTCGGGATCCCAGGACCTTTTGTCATTTGGTCAAATCATGGCAGTTTAACTATGACTTAACTCTCCCTCTATTATGTTGATTACTCCGCTACTGCTGCAATTTGTCTTCATCAGGATCAGCAGAAAATCAGCCACGGCACTGGGTTTTAACTTCAGAGAATGCATAACTTTTAAATGCTCTAAACACAAAATGCATCATGGGACAATCACTGCACTTGTGATACAAAAAAGTGCAAGGGGACATAAAATGAGACCATCAGCAGATCAGTGCCTGGTGCTAAATGCTGCCATCAGCACACTTATATTCCTGCAGTGGCAGTGAATCTGCAGCTGGAATTTAGCAGGTAATATTCAACCTGTTCGCCACCTTTGGTCTTAGCCGTAGTCTTAATGTGCTAATGTTGACTAATTAGCACTAAAAACAAAGTACAGCTGAGTTGAATGTCATAGTCCAATAGACTATTGCCAATAGACATGGCAATAGACCCACTAGCTGAGTCTGGGCCAAAGTGGTGGACAGACCCACAGACGGACAGATATTGCTGCTGACGTGACTAAAACCTAGACTGTGTACACACTGAGCCTTTAACGAAAGAGCAAACCTTCAGTCTCTGGACCTTTATTAAAGCCTCCATTATGTTAATGGACAATTTACAACTACCATGAAAGATGTTTACGTGACTTTGAAGAGCACTGTGAATCAGGTCAGTGTAAACTGTTTTACTGAACATAGAAACACTCTTGAAATTGCAGTACATCTATTGATTCACTCAACGCTGCGAAACCCTTCCATGATTTATCTTGTTAAACTAATGCTAATAATCCCACTTTCATATGGAGACTGGATGTTTGTGAGATCAGAAACTTTAATTCGGTTGCCAAGGGAGATTGGCTTCTCCCGCTGCGTGGCTAAAGGTCAAGTCATTATTTTATCAGTATTTTTGAAAATGCACGCTTTGTTGCAAGTTAAGCAGGAAATGATGCAGATGAAGGAAACCTATTGATAAATAGTAACTCTGTGTTCATAAATAATGGATGAATGGATGGACACAGACAGAGAGACAGACACTCTTGGCCATTTTAGCTGTCACACACTGTAAGTAGGTGGCAGTTATAATTAATAGGCTGACAGATCATGGAGTGTGAAGGTACAATGACGTGTGCATTGAATGATTGCTCTCAACAGTGCTGTAGCACTTGTGTCTTGCAGTAAGCAGAGTGAAGAGGGACCTGTCACCTCGCTCATGGGTGAATACACCAGCTCTCCCACTGTGCGCCCACCACCCTCCTCCATCTGATGGATGATAGCAGGGTGTGTATCTGCATACATAGACTCAGCGCTGCATGGCTTTCAATTAGAACTGTCAGGAACATGCACTCAGCGCCCCACTGAGATAAAGGTAGGCAAACAAATCAATATGCATGGGGCGAAGCATTCCTCCAAAACCAACATTCCCCCTGCACACGTATACAGCACGTACCCACTTTATGTGCATATGTCAAATTTGCATTAAAACATATATTCCACTGTACGCCACAGTGACAACTGCGGGCTCAAGGTAAAATCCATACATGTGCACGACACGAATATAAATTTGCAAAATATGCATGCAGTGATACATCATATCCACACACATATACCGTCCTATATACACACCTACACACAGTATGTGTGCAGCCAGTCACTCTGCATACAGTGCACACACAAGAATACATACAGTGCGGCACTGTGAGTATCCCTGACTTGGATAATTGTCGCCGCTGTAACTCAAAAGACAACATATCCCCCAGCTTTAGAATTAGCATATTCATTATTTAACTGGGGAGCAGCTGGCTAATTGGCAAATGAAATGCTTTCAATAATGTTCACATGAGAAGCAGAATTTGATTAAACTGAATCTGGGGAAAATACCTAAAAGGGAATGAATATAAATGAGAATGTAGAGGAAAAAAAAGAGAGATAACTTTTGGGACATGAGCAGAGTGACAGTCTGTGACATTAGCACTGCCATCGCACCGACTTTGCCGTGTTTGTGTGCAAACACAGCGGGTTCACAGCGAACAGAAATGCATCAAGAAGTAGTGACAATTACTGCAATTAGCACTGTTGACTCTCAAAAGAGCAGAAGAAGAGTATCGTTGCTCTGCTCTGGCACAGGTACTCAGTGTTTAATGGACTACCAGAGCCCACGGACTCATGTCAGCTTTCTAAATCAGAAGGAAGTGGGGGGGGGGGGTTTGGATGTGCTCATAAAAATGCCCCCATGATTCTCATCTCTGCTCATTCGAGTTAATGACACAAGCTCTCAGGCCATATATCAGGGTCTGTTTGATCCTGGTTAAGGATATTAAACTTTGATGGGTTCCTGCATTCACTTGTCACCTGGCTTCCTTTGCAGAGGACAGTGCAGAGTTCATTTGATATGAGTATCCATGTGAAAGCCAGCAGGAAATTAGTCTTAAATGCAGGCACGGAAGCGTTGGCGCAAAGCTGACACAGCTTCATCTGCATCCATTCTCAACTGTTT
>OMNW01007711.1:46066-60064 GCA_900303245.1 Selene dorsalis
GGATGGGGGGAGTGGTCACAGAGCAGCGGGGCGGTGGTACAGCAGGGGAGAGGGGGGGTGGATGGATGCAGCAGCAGAAGCTGGTGGTAGCCATCAGTTCACATAAACTGGCAGCCCGCTAAGTGATTCCCACTCAGAGTCCACTGCACTGAGGATGTCAGCACACCCCGGCCTGCTGCTGGGACACATTTGAAAAAGTTGCTCTGCTGCTGGGGGAGGTGACACCCTGCCATCAGCCCGAGTATTTACTGATATTGCTGTTGTAACTAAGACACCTGCTACACTGCCTGTTAGGTTAGATCTACTGCTGCTAATGGACTGACTACCTCACACAACTGCATGCTAAAAAAAAACCAAACAAACCCTGAACTTTCCCTTTATTAAGAGCCTGAATAATTAATTCAACTGAATACAACTGAAAGCATTCACTTGTGCCCCATAGAAATGAATCATTCAATGGATTTTCGCTTCAAGGTCGAGGTAAAGAGCAGGCTGACCTAACAACACTGCTGAAAACACTAGTCATGTCGCTTTCTGCATCATGTATTTGCAGCAGACTCTATGAGGCCAATCAGCGATTCGATGCATCAGAAGAATGCTGAAACAAAAAGGAAACAAAGCGAAAGCCTATCACAACCACTCCATTCAAGTAGCACGGACAACAATCTTTCCTAAGCACACTTTAATGAAAGCGCTTCAAATAAGACACTCGTGACAAAGTGCTCCGGTGATTCTTATGTTGTTTGTTTTCCTATTTCCCACTTTGCATTGAATCATATACAGTGGTTGGTGGGCGAGCGTCGAGTTAGCCGACTGTGACGACCCTTTGTGTTAACGACCGAGCCCAGGCCCCCTCCGCACAATCGCTGGCAAAGGCCTGCGCTTACGTTTCGAGTCGCGGTCCCTGCTGGGTTTGCAGAGGATGCAAATGCGTCCCCGGTTGCCCAACCGGGTTTTTTTTTTTTTCTCTTTTCCCCTGCCGTTGTTGTTGTTGTTATTGTTGTTGTTGTAATAGCGTTTGTTGTCAGACCACATGAGGGGAAGTGGGGGGACGGGACGACGGCGTGGGCTCCCACAGCTGCGCTGCCGTGGCTCGGAGACAATGGGCGTCCTGGGCAGCTCTGACGCAAAGCAACAATTGTTTGAGGAACTAGTCAAGACAACACAATCTCGCCGTTCGTGATTAGCATTGGAAATGAGCTGTGCCATCAGGGCCCGTGAAAAGCTTCAGAGGAAAGCTGTAATCTACGGCCTTTATTGAATACATATAGATGAATAGAGTAGCAACACCTCTGCCTCTGTGCAAAAGGTGCCACAGATAGTGGGGGTATTTGTAAGGACTGTGTACTTCAACAGTTCCCCGCTGTCATCGCCACATTGTCTGTCTACGATACACGGCGAGGGCAGAAAATAACTTCCATTATTAATAAAACCCAGAGTACAATTTCACTTTTCCAGTCATCCCTCGTCCCACATCTCAGTGTTAATGAGCTGCAGTTTCACCATCGTTATCAACGCCACAGCGTGTTTAATTATTCATACTGAGCCTGTTCTTTCTGCCATTGTTGCCCGGGTTCCTTTTTGCCTTGTTTTTTTTTTTTTGTTGGCTTTTAAGAAATCCTGTGTACATACAGCCTGGAGGTGTGCTGAATGACAGCTTAGCTGAACCTGGTTGTATGTTTGTCCTTGTTGTACAGAACCTCCTTGATAACAGTGAACGCGGCGTGAATTTCAATCCCTGTATTTTAACGCAGCAAAAGCATTACACATATTCTATTCTGTTCTATTCTAGTGCAGAACATATGTTTCAGAACATGCTTGGGAGCAGGTTAGGTCCATATCAGCTCTGCAAATACTTTTAGACATTGCTCAAATATGAAAGGAGCGACGAACTGCAGCTATGAGGATTGCATTGCATACGATTGATGAATAAATAACACTGGCTACCACAGGGGAGGCCCAGATTTGCAGCATTTCATACGTGCTACCTTCTTTCATGATCATCTATCTCCAAAAACATTCCAATACATCTTCCTCCTCCTCTTCTTCCTTCTCTCTCATCCCCATTTTCCGCCCCCCTCCCCTCCCTTTGCAACTCCTGTTTTAGATTTCTTTTGTTTCCATAGAAACTGGGTCTTGTCCCATGCATTCTTCTCTCATGGCAGCTTCCTTCCCTGCTGGATAGGCTTCTGGAAGAGTATCACTCCTTCCAAAGAAGCAGCAGCAGCAGCCTCGCCTGCAGCTTATGGTATCTAATGGGAATTTTCTCACCACAGAGATCCATCAGCCTGATGTGGGCAATAACATGATGGAGCTGTGTGTAACTGCAGTGCACGCGTACAGTGGTTTATATGTTATGCAAATCGATAAGAAAGAGCCTGTGTGTGATTGCCCGGGCTGTAATGTGGTGGAGGTTTCACCACTGGTCTCGGTATCGCGGATCAATTGCGATACAGCAGCTTCATCCTGGATTGTGTTCTGTGCAGAAACTTGTGCAAATCTAAACCACAGCTTAAGATCAAACGGCGCAGGAAATGAAATACTGTGCTGATGCTCATCACACAGACGCTGGAAATCAATGAAACAGGACACACGGATAAGCTGCTGTTAGCCAAGCTGGAACAGAATGAGTCTTTTCGCTAGTTTGTATGCAACAAGTCAATATTTTTACAACAAGGCAATTTTAATCAAGCGTACATTTAACCCAGACAACTAATCCTTTGGTTTTATTTGGCTTGTATTTCACGCAGTATAAGCCTCCATTTCTGAAAAGCATCTTACTCTAAGTCCATGGATGGGGAAACTGAGATTAATTAACAAATTCTTATTTACGATGATGGTCCAGTGCCCTTTATCCAAAAAGGGCAACGCTGCCAGAGGAAGTTAACAGATTGGATGGACGATGTGTTTCCACGCTGAAATTGATTGAGAAATCTTGCTTGTCTGTTTGTGTGTGTTTGACACATGATACAGACTGGTGCTTCGATGATAATTTTGTATGAGGTTGGAATAATCGATGGCTGAAATCAGGCCAAAGCGAGCGAGCGCTAAGTGCGCCACAGATGCATTGACATTCTGGGCTCAGATTATGAACAAATCCACCTTTGGCGTTTAAAGTTCACCACTCAGGCCAGTTCAAACTTTTTTTCTGTCTCTCCTCCTGACCCTGTTAACACTGGAGGGCCTGAAATGACCTGGATGCATTACAGGGTCAGGAGTGTGACTGGCCTCGAGCTTTCTGAATTCGTCGGTGGATTCGTTCCCATTGTGGACCATGAATATGTTGGACTTCAGCCTCTGTGAGCTGGCCTCATGAGCAGGTCAATGGAGGTGCAATAGGTGAGTGATAGCAACAACAGAGGTACTTCGGTGCAGCCTGACAGCCTGCTGATCCGTGGCCAGGGGGGGGCCTTTAAATGGGAAGCCAGACAGAAAAAAATATAATGTTTGCCCATGTGCTGCGAACAAGACCATTCTGCCTGAATTTGGCTCCGAGCTTTAGCAAGTTGAGGATACACTTCAGGACCAGGAAAAGTACCAACACCTTTCTTTATTTCTGAGTGAGCCTGGTTCACCTTCTGCTCTTTTTTTATTTTACAAAACATTCAAAAATGGATGAAGTTGTTTCTCTGGCCTGATTTGCAACAGGATCAAAACGCATGTGTTCTTTTGTGCGAGAAAAAGCAAAGCAAGGTCAGCACAGAGTCTGAGGAAACCTCGTCACACCCCTGGCTCAGGGAACATTTGATAAACCTACTATGTTTGAATTTACAGAGCGATTGTTGCGGATTACTTGCTAAGATGACATTTGTCAAAACAGAACATCTACCCCTGTTGGCAGCACACAGCAGGGATTTATCCAGGTTGTTAAAGCTTTAACCCGTTTCAACTCAGCTCCTGCTAAATGGATAACAACCACCGAGGTGGATTTCCATTTCATTCTAATTCACATGATCAGGCCTATGTACTCTGTTTCCCTGATGGTACTCATTTCACAACATCCGTCTGCATCAAGCGCTTCTCTTTCATCATGCGTTAGTATAATTTCATCTCATAGTCAAAGCACTGAAAGAAACGGGAGGCTGCTTTTCAGTCAAAGAGCTCAAAATACATGCTGCAAATAGGAAGGAACACACATCCATTTAATTAATAGTGACTCTAAAATTAATTACCGCCTGCGTACTTGTAACCTGCTCCTCTGAATGATCCGACACGAACAGATGGATGCACGTACGACACTGTAAAAGCAGTAATTCCTGCTACTGCGGGACCTCCACCGCGGTGTTGGCGAGCCTTGTTTGGTTTTGCGCCGACTGACGCATTTCATGTTGGAAAACAGGCCCAACTTGTTCCAAATTAACATGCTGACCTCTCAGACCTTTCAGCGTGACAGCAGCGATAAGAGCTGCGCTGTGTGGAGATTTAGGGGGGAATTATTAAAAAAAAAAAAAAAAAAAAAAAAAAGTCCAACAAACTGCAGGTCAATGATGTTTTAATGGAGGTTTAATCTGTTTAGGGGGAGATGCACAAGATGACCTGGTATAGTTATTGCTTTTTTATTTTATTATTATCGTACTGAAACTTCTCTGGTGCAAAAATGGATCGTTTGTAGCTATGTCCTTTAATTTTTTCTTGTTTATTTCTTAATTTTAACCACTTTTTCTAATCACAGTGCAAATAAAAGAAACATTGCAAGCTAATTCCCGGCCAAGTCGGGGCATTAGGGACGAGCACACCTCCATTAGAGTGTGAAAGAGAATAAAAAAAAAGTAGATGTAACTTCAATGAAACCAACTCCATGTCCAATTTCAACTAATGGTTAACTGTAGCCCAGCATCCAGCGGTGCTCAATTGACACGACATACTTCACAATGCTCCTGATGGCTCATTCAATTAGTCATTTTGTGACTCACTTGGGTGAATCAGCGGCCCCAACCCACTGAAAAGATGGAACAAATCATTCAGGAGTAGCACACTGCTAATCAGACCATTAAGTCTAAACAACACAGCAGCAGCGACTTGAGAAGCCTGGAGTGGTGTGATATGAGGCTGCTGGAGGAATGACTCAACAGAGAGTGAGTCAAACCCGAGTCGGTTCCACTGCTACACTCTGCGAGGAAACAGTAAATGTTTGGTTAGGGCTGGATTGTTTAAACAGATGGAGAACCCTTTCAGCCAGTCGTCATGGCCTGGAGGTTGCCCAGCCGCGGGCAGAAGACTCCATCATAAATGTGCATCTACCCACATCCAAACATTTCCCCCCCTTCCTCATCTTTGCAGTAACTCAGGCTCCACCCTCCCCTAACACTGACCCCCAGCAACCCCTGCTTCCACCACACTCCCATCATTATGCCAGCTGTTTTCTCGCCAGCGCTCCGGACTCCTTCATTACAGGGACTCGCTGCGCTCGGTGGCAAGCCCCCCAAGGGCTCGTTATCGATAGCACTGCACTGAGCAGCCCGGCCGATTGGAAAGACTTGCTGCGGAGGCTGGACGGACGTGCGGGGGCGAGTGTGGAGAATTCATTAGAGCCTAGTGGCGCCACTAAATCTGATGCAGCATCTGCGACTTATGCCTTGGTGTGATAGGGACAATTTATTGGAGGGAAGTCTTTTTCCCCTCTCCTGTGATGTGGGGATGAGAGGGGCTGTAAACACTGGGCTCTCCTTGTGGCGCATGAAGATAACGGTGGCAGAAGGTTATCTGCGTTGCAATGGGACTGATGTATGCATGGTAAATACAGGAGTGGCGTGCTTTTGCGTCAGCGTCCCTCTCTCGTCTGTCTCTCTCACGGCCTGTTGTCTGTGTCGCTCGGGCTCATCTCCGCTGATCTGATGTCTTGTTGAAATAAAGATCTGTGGTAAACACTGAGAGGTGTGTGGCAGCAGTCGCCTGAGGTGAATTTAACCCACAGCAGCTGCCTGCATCCCTCTCTCTTCAGTCAGTGGAAATTCACAGTGGCCCTCCAACTTCTAAAACAAACCAAGGGGCCATAGAAAAATGCTCACGCACATACACACACG
This sequence comes from Selene dorsalis, assembly GCA_900303245.1. Taxonomy (NCBI): domain Eukaryota; kingdom Metazoa; phylum Chordata; class Actinopteri; order Carangiformes; family Carangidae; genus Selene; species Selene dorsalis. Next base: position 52,090 of record OMNW01007711.1, read on the forward strand.
TCTATTTGTCATACGCAGCCCTTACCAACACTCCTAGTGGCCCTTAACAACAGGCCGCTGAATACTGATTACAGGCGCTCTACCAGCCAGCTCCTTTATTATCTTGTCTTTAATTGGGGCCGCGTTTGCATCCTTTCCCACCGTGCGGCTGCTGAAACCTTCCGCGGGGCTCTTGGATGTGTTTACCGCTGCGCTTGGGAGACTGAAACAGTGCTCTGGCCTCGGGACAAAGGAAACAATGTTCCCGTTTGAGGCTGTTCTGCTCGGTGACAGCCCCCTGGCAAGCAGAGGCAACTTCTCTAGCGGCTGGCCTCGACCGTGTCCTCAGGATGAAAGCGAGTGTAAGGAAGAGACGGCGGAGGGAGAGAAAGAGCTATTGCCAGGACACAAGGTAGACGGCACCGTGTGCATTGACTGGATAGTGGCTTCCCAGCCCTGTTGAGGTTATGGTGAGTACAAGCACATATAAACTCTATGCACACACACAAACACTCCGCTTGGCCCCTTCACCCCAATTTCTGTCGTCCCTTGCCCCTGCAGAATCTAGTCCATCGATCTATCTGGGGCCGACTTCAGTAAATGTACTATTCACAATCTGTCTCCTTGCTTCTAATTTCCATTTGAGGGATTGGCTGGTTTGGCTGGAACATAGCCCAGGGGCTGAAGTCCATGGAGAGTGACTTTATTGTCTAGTGCTTTATTTATCCCTCTCTGGGCTAGAAAACTATAACACCCTCCCTTGCCAGCCACCACCCTCCAGCTCAGCAGCGAGCAGCAACAACAGCAGCAGCAGCAGAAGAATGGACACTGCAGAGGAGCAGAGGGAGCTGTCTCTTATGGCTGCATGGACTGGGAGTCTGTCTCATTCAGACTGGCCGAGCTCTGGATGTTTGAGCGCTGCCTCGACAGCGTTTGGGCTGTTTTCAGGTTCACTGGCAAGTGTTTAAACAGCCACAGTGCTGAAGGGAGCTCTGGAAACATAAAAGAATTTCCTCTTTTTCTCACTTGCTTATGGCTCTTGGATTCACTGCAGCTACCAAAATGGCATGTTGCTACAGTGTTTTAGACAAATTAGCATTTTGCACTCATTTTGAAACTACAAATACCACAGCGAGCCAAGATGTCCTTCCACTGACAGTAGCTGCTGTTTCAAAGAGGTTTTCTTTTCCTGTGAAATGCTTTCAGTCTGCTGGTATGCATGTGTGACAAGCACCAAAGTCCCTACACAGTGTCCTACGCAATATTGACCTGACATGAACTTTTGCAAACTATTTTAAATGAAATGCTTTCATGACAATGGAAAAAAAAACTGAAGATTTAGAATAAAAAACGTGACTTCTATCATGGTTTTCTCTGGAAGTTTCTCATCCACTGCATCCTGTGTGTTTATTTCTGCTGGTGTTTTTCATGCATCTATACTATTCATCCTCTGAACTGGTTCTTAGTCCACTGGCTAACCAACTAAACACATTTAACGGTGAGCAACTGAAACACCTCAAACTGTAGACCGCTTCCATGTTGAAAGTGCGTTCAGACCCTGTTAACTGGAGAAGTTGTGCCAGATACCCATACTCTACTGCGAAAGTGCATTCAGAGACATCATGAAAAGACATTTCCTTATGCATGGCCACTGCAGTAGTCATTACTTTTTAAAGCAGGCAGACACTATAGATCAGTAAACATGTTTAACATATGCAGCATTACCAACAGCCTCTCACTTCATAAAATCAAAGGGCAAACAGTAGCAGATAATCATCTTCCCACACACACAATCCCCTGGACAAATTTTTCATATTATATTGACTATGCTACAGATAAACCATATTAATATTGCACACTGTAATACTGTTAGTGTGATTATGATTCATAGTGCCTCACAGCTTTGCTTTTGTTCAGATTCACAGCAAGAGAAATGAGTTTCTTATCTCGTGCATGACTTAAGAAAACACATCAGCGCCTATAGCGGGAATGGCATTCTTGTCACAGGATGGGAGAAACAGATGTTTCAAACATGTTGACATCAGAGGATGAAGACATGAAACTGTGTCATGTATGCCTACAAACAAACTAGGCTAATACTTATTTCAGATATCGCAGAGTAAATGATCCGTCGCTTAAAGCAAATTGAAATGATGCGTTTTCTCATTTTCTTTGTGGAAGGGGGCACACGCATAACGGGAATTCAAGAGAAGTTGTCAGTAAAGATGACTTCCTTCCTAAAAGCCTTAATTTGAAAATGAAAATAATTTCTGCTGGAGATGAAAAGTAACACTGACACGGAGCGATCTTTTTGAAGCTGTGGGGCCGCTGTAAGCCCAGGCTGTGATTGATGTTGTGGTTTTAAAGTCATGTGCATCAATGGCACACTAGGGAGTGGACTGGGATAGTCAGAACCCGCTCAACGAAAAGGTTAACTTAACAGGGGACAGGGGAGATAACAGACAAGTCGGTGGTGAATGAATCAACAGTGACAGAAAAAGACGAAATGTGATAGAGAAGGAAAACAGTGTAAAAAAATGTGATCCACACTTCACTCTGTCACTTCTTTACTGCTTTTCTAATAACTCCCGGGGCCACGTGTGACCATCTGCCTGCAGAACAGCGCGGGGCCAGTGTTGGCGTGCGACGTGACTGTCTGCCTGTGGCTCTGCCAGGACCCCCATCCACCTGCAGTGACCTAACAGAGCGCCCGTCTGCTTTGGAAGCCCCCACCTGGCACAAACCTGGCTGAGCCATGTCCTGTGTGTGCGTCCCGTTCGTGTATCAGCGCGTGCGCATGTATTTCCTGCGTGAGTGTGTGTGTCAGAGAGACAGAGAGCCGTCAGATGAGCGGGACGTTAGCTGTGGATGAGGTGTAAAGAGGGACAACCTCATGCTCGCTGTCCTTCCCGGTTGCACCGTACTAAGCAGGCAACAGATGGCCTGCTGGCATAATAAACTGTATAATGGCCACACACAGAGATGCCTGCCCATGCACAGGCAAGTTGGTGTAAGAAGGGACAGAGCTGCATGCTACACAGATCTGCTTCACCACTAACCACACCTGGGATCAGTGATGGATGTGGCTGGGTGTGGTCTGCTGATGAGGAAATCAAACTGCTGTTAAATCACCCGGCAAAGTCAGTGCTTTTCCTCGACTTGTGTCGTATATTGCAAAATTTTACTAGTCTACTAGTATTTTTAAGGGTCAACACCGAACTAATTGGGGAGTTAAACGGGTATTTTTGCTGTCATCGTGGCAAACAGGAGATGAGACCTCTGCGCAAGCAAATTAACAGCTTCTCGAGGACATTCATTACAGCACAGGAAGCGGAAAAAAGCACCTCCACCAGACCCCTGCGGAGCAATGCTGACTCATAAATCACACACTCCTGACGGGGAGACGGTGACCTTGTTATGAAATGCGAAATGCAGCCCACTGGCCATTAGCTCCAAGTCATGCCTTTGAATTGGGTGAGTCATTAACGTGAGTGGGCTTTACTCCTCGCTTCTCTTGCTTCACAGTTCAAGAAGCTGAGTGGACACAGGAAACCAATAGGGGCGAGGGCAGTGCCCACAGAGGCAGAAGTAAAGCAATTTTATTAAGTCCTTGAATTTGGAGAGTGCCACGCTGAAACGTGTGAGCTTAATTTAATGTCCGTTTAGTAACCTGAAGCTATAATGAGGCAGAGATATGGCTACACACACATATATTATCTCAGTTTCCATGGGATATGACACCAGTCACTCTCCATGTGAGTCTGTGGCATTGCAGTCTGGAATTGATCTGCTCGTAAACAGAGACAGAGATAGTTATGGACTAAATCAAGACAGATAAATCCTTCATAACACAAATGGAAGGTGCAATTTTGGACAATATCAACAAAACAACTCTCTTGGCTGCAGAATTTCTGTCTGGATATCACAAAGCCTTCTTACTTCTTATTACATAATCTGTCCTGTTTTCTGTTGGACTGAATATCGCTGTTGTTGTGATACTGTAGATCAAGGATATTTGTTTTCTCCTGTTTATTTTATGATTTCTCACACAAAATGGCCAAAAGGCTTAATATTCTACGGGTATCTGATGGTTGAACGCATAACTCCAAAGCCGTGGGTAACGAAATGCCGTTATAAGAGCCACAAGAGGAGGATTTCCACAAGAGTTTAGAGGCTGGCTGCAAGGATTTACTCCCATTTAGCCCCAAGAGCATTAGTCAGGTTGGGCACTGATGGTGGTCGATAAGGCCTGGCTCCGACCCTATCACCAGGAGAGAGAGCGTTGATATTGGACAATTCCACAAAACCCCAGATTACACTCAAAGCCAATGTTTTCTTTATTTTTTTAAAGTTCCATTGCCAATGTTTTTAAAAATTGTGTTGCTCTCAAAAAGTAGAATACTATGGTTAAGGTCTCTTTGATGCAGTACTACGTGTGTGGTCATTTTGAGTCTTCGTGGTTGGTTTGAGTCTCTTTGTACTTGTTTTCAATCTCTTTGTAGTTGATTTGTGCCTCTGCAGTCATTTCTCTTCTCTTTAAGGTCATTTTGAGTCTCTTTGTAGTCATTTTGAGTCTCTGTGATGTCGGCTCAAGTCTCTTTGTAGGTTTTCTATTGAATTTCTTCCAAGAAATGTGAACAGTCACTTCAAACGTAGGCTCTGTGCTCGGTAGGCCTCGTCAATAATCCATCCACAGACACAGGGGCTGGATGTGTTACACCCTCACATTCCACTTCACTACTTCCTACTTCCACTCAACTGGGCACAAATAGTATGTTGTAGATGTGGATGAAATCAGGACCCAGAGTATTATCCACATGTATTATGTACATGCTCCATGCATTATGAATGAGGGTTGTAATGATCGATGATGATATTGGTGATTGATGATTCCAGATAGCTCATGTCTATGCAAATGTCAATGTAATATAACTTGACTTGTTTTCCCATAGATGTAGTAACTTATTAATTAGCATTAAATTAACATCAATTTCATTTACACTGCCACCATTCCTTATACATTAAATGCATATAATTGATGCTTGCAACATGCACGCCCACACACATTATACTCTAATGAACCCCTGTTTGTGTGTTGGTGCTGATTAAAAAGAGTGGGGGATGACAGACAGATTGACAGATGATGTCATGGTAATGCATTATTCTGGATGATGGTTTGTTTTAACATAGCCATAAAATCTTTTTTTCACCCTGCTGTCATCACTCTTATTATATCAGCTATCGACAATTTCACAGGGTGCAACCCTATTGGGCACGGTAGCTTTAGAAATAATGTAGCCTAAAATTCAAGCTGATTTGAAAGAGGGAGATCAACAGAGAGATACAGTATGAATGGGAGACAGACAGGCAGATAGATAGTGGTGAAGAGATTCATTAAATCAACAGTTTCACCATTAATTTTCTGTATGTGTGAGTCATCCAGGCACCACAGATGCTACCAACATGAGCATGCTAATGACTCATTCATATCTGACAGGGTCTCATTAATTTCTCATTAACATAGATCATGGAGCATGTCAACTGACACAGTTGAATATGAGGGCTCGGTGTGTGTGTGTGAGTGAGAGTGTGTGTTTGCACATAGCTGAGATGAACAGCTGTGAGCCTGGTAAAACAAGGTGTAAAAACAGTGAGGTCATATATCTAGTTTAGGGAGAAAAAGCACTGTGAGCTTCTTTATCTTCTTACAAGTGAGAGTTTGTGTTTTTGTTGCCAAAAAGTGCCCCAGTGCCGAAACCTGAACACAGCCCAGCTTCATAGGCGGGCCAAAGCGCGACAGAGTGCGATGTCCAAGCTGATTGGCTCAATGGCGCGTGACGGCCGAGGTGATTGGATCAACAGTGCGTGAGATCCAGTTCGACTGGGCGAAGTGACCACTGGCTGAATGCTAAGGACACAGCTGCTCTCCAGGCTCCATACTCCCCGTCCTCAAGCCACCAGCACACACAGTCACACACACACGCAGACACAAGCGGAGTCGCTACACACACACGCTAGTGAACATGTTGTAGCTCCATATGTAGCGCCATGCTGCGTTGCCCTAGGGAGGCATTACCATTTAGAGTGGGGGGAGCGATCCAACAGTGCTCGACAGAGCCATGGCTCATGTAGTGGCCGCACTCTTTTCTCAGGAAACGACACTTCTCGACCACAGCCTGCTGTTGCTGTCTGTCCCGGTGCCAGCAAACTATTAGCTGGAGCACAATCCATCAAAAAACCTCTCCTGGTCTCGACATAAATTTCATCCTCTCCATCTCTGTCTCAAGGCCGATTTGTCTCTGCAACCCAGATATAGGGACATTTTCTTTACAAACCTAAACACACCAGTAACGAACATGTACAGATGTGCATGCAGAAATATGCATATTCATATTTATTAGTCTTCTCAAAATAGTAAAAAAGATTACTGTCCACTCGATGAGTGAGGGCTCATGGGAACTGTAGTTTATTTTGAGTATTTTGAGCTCAGACCCAGACAGTGCAACAGCTGAAGTAGCTGAAGCATTGTTGATTTGGGTCTTTTCATGGGATTTGTTAACTGTCGGATATTGACAGTCTTATCCTCTCAGTGTGCTTTCCTTTCACAATAAAACTAATAGTAAGTAAAATGCATCCTCTGTGGCTTAAATGGCCTCCCAAGACAGCTTAAAGTCTTACAAAGCTGTAAGCTATTTTACAATGAGTCTTCAGTTTCACTGTCCCACAATGCAGTGGGGCAGGGGCACAGGCTTTGGACCTTAAAGGTTGTGTGAGATTCCTGCTACACAAGATGTTTAGATTTTAAAAATCAGCAGGAGATGATTTAAACGCTCAGAGCAGCAGCTAAAATGCCTCCATGTTAACTAAGACCTGTTGGTAATGTACAAAACTCTTGTGCAAGTCAACAACGCCGCATTTGGCCGAACGAGCTGCAGTGAGGATGAATGAAAGTGACATCTTCTGTTAGCCTGGCCTGTCTCTGCCTGATAATCACTCTGAGTATGTCCACGCTTTGTTCTCAGTGCTGAAGCTCAGCTGTGGTGTGCACCACAGTCTTTGTAGCTCTGTTACCGTGCAGGGAATGTGGCACAGGCAGCAGACAGGAGGGGGGGACCAAAAACTGTCATCATCACTGCCACTATAATTCACTGCGATAATGGGTCATTTATCCACGCTCATTTTCCAGGCTAATTTACTAATTGAACTCGGTAGGAAAATTGGTTGGGAGTAAAAAAAGAAGAAGAAAAAAAAGAAAAAAGAAAAGAAAAGAGATCCTGAAGGAGCGGGTGCAGCGTCAGAGCAGGCTACTGATAAATGACTGGTTAATTACAGATTAAATGCAGTTTAACTGATTTATTTGATGCTGTACTTTGGTTGTTAAAAGTCTAATTACTTCATAGCAGAAGTTTTTTGCAAATCACATCAGTATTCAACTAAATATGATTAAAGAAGTATACGCAAGCAGGTTCGCTCATCTTGCCGCTGCAGGAGCCACACAAACCAAAGTGTCACTGCACACACCTCTTTTCTGTTTTCCCCTCCATTATGTACAAATCTCATCCCTCAGCAGATGCACGCGCATATTCCATGAATCAACTACCTACAGTGAGTGGGCTGAGAGCGTGTACAGTGCAGCCAGCTGCCTGGGCAGGATGGGGAAGGAGTGAATGCAGTGTGGGAGAAAAGAGATGGCCCGCCGCAGTGTCTCTCCGCCTGCCTCCGTCCTTATCGGTGGCGGGGAGCTGCTGGCAGGGAATGGCGGCCCGTCACGGCTCTTTGCGCTGCCAGGAGATGGCCATTATCGCCGGCGCTCCATGGCTGTCTGTGCCACTATCTCCGCTCGGCAAGGTTCTTCTTTATGTGCTGAGGGACGTCTCTCCGAAAGTGTGTGCGTGTGGGAAGGAAGGCAGAGATCGACGACCGGGTGGCTTTTCTAATTCGCTCTTCATAAGAGTGGTTCTTAGAGCAGAGATCAATACAGGCTGAGAAGGGGGGG
>OMNW01007711.1:60866-94509 GCA_900303245.1 Selene dorsalis
CCCCACTCACAACTCGGCCTACTTTGCCTCAATGTAAGACTCAGCTCTGATTCTCCAGACGGGAAATTAAGGTGTATTAATGCAGCCATTAGCCATTGTTTGATCCCCACAGACCAGCGATGTTTCCATCCGCAGGCTAGGAGATAATTACTGTTGCAGAGTTGACACTAAACTCACTGCTTTACTCACAAGCACGCATGTTAAGAGCAGAGAAAATTTGTGGATGTGGGTGCAACAAGCACTTTGTTCATAAAAAGGCCACTTAGCTGGGGAACTTTAAAGTGGTCACTTATTGCCCTTGTGTTTGGTTAATTTCAGATTTAAGTTAAGTGCATTCTCAAATTTCCATTTGGCCACAACCCAAAACACAAAGTGAATGTTATTGAAAACTGAACATGAGTGATGTGCATTGACTACATCCTGCATCCTTCATATATATTATACATTTTATGTGTGTGTGTAGATATATAACCAAACCCATAAACCAGAGCTAACTTTAACTGCGCTGGTCCAAAACAAACAGACAGAGGCTGATCAGCAAAGTCAGATTCTTGTTCAAACAAACAGAGAAAATCCTCGACAGATCCTTGTGCCGCACAAGCATGTACGATACAGAAAGCAGCTGAATTCTGGCTTATCTCTCCCGTGTGGGCCAGATGCATATAATCAGTCCCGTCAACTGATGCATAGCGAATCAAAGCTCCTTCACGAGAAATGCCAACTCTGACACGAGCACTCGACACAATCAGGAATCTGCTGCTGTAAAATGAACGTATGGATAAAGATATTTAATGCCTCTGAGTTACACTTGGCTGTGTTTAAATGGGGAGCAGCCACCGAAATGACACTTCAGCCTGAAAGGGATAAAAAATGAATTTGTGTTTCTCATTATTTGCCCATTCAACTGCAGCCATTCAAGCGGAAAGTCAAGGAAGTGCGAATGATCCACAGAGAAGATAAACGGCGACGGCTGCAGGATTTGCTCTACGACATTGTGCCAACTTAGTGTACACGTTCCCAAAGAAATGTACATTTTCATAATTATTCTGAACACCTGGATATGAGTCCCTACAGTTTGTTAATTAGCAAAACTCATCTGTCAAGTGGGCTCCTGAATAGCAGGGCTGGGACCCAGTACACAAAGTCACTTTGCCCTGAAACTCCCACGAGTCTCACTTCAGTCTGTATTGTTTGGGTTTATTAATGTAAGGCTAATCTCTGCGCCCCAGCATGCAACGGGACAGGACAGTGTTGAAGGAGGGAACAGATTTCTGCTTTTTTTCCACTGGGTTTGTGTCTTCTTTTCACCTTGTGTGCGTTTGTTTTGGTGTTTTGGCATTAACTTTGCATAAACCCCCCGTTTTCTGAACCCCAATGAATGTGTTGACATTCAGGGCAGAGGGGGACTGGTCACGTCTCCCTGTAAACCACTAGAAGAACAGTATTGGGACTGTGTGCTGCATTTTCTGTCACTATGGTGATGCTTTGTTAACAGAACTGGATATACACGGTGTCCTCTGTGTCTTTATAAGGTCAGATGAAAGAATCCGATATCAATTATCGCCGGTTAACTGAATGTGACATGTTAATGATCGGTCCAATCGAATTTGTGTTTACAAATAATACTGATGTAACATATTAAAATTAATATTAGTGTGGCAGTCAGAGCTCATGCCTGGAGCTCAAACCGCTCTACTATTATTTCCGTGGCGGCATTTCTAATTCAGTATTTGACATGAAAATGGAAGAAATTATCTATTTTTGTCAGTTTTATTATCACTAAAGGTTTAACCACTTCTAAATCCAATCATATTGACTTTACTTTGATTGTATCACATTATATTTGTGTGTGTATCTCGATGCAACTGACTCGTCAGACAGAGAGAGAGAGAGAGAGATACTATTAACCTCTACCTATAACAAATGTGAGCAAACCTGACAGGTTGTCACTGAGCTCATGCTGCAAGGCTCCACTATCTTTCCCTGTATTTAATTGTTCAAACTAAACACAAGATCTTCCTTCATCACCTTGACATGGTGAATCAGATGCCTTCACAGCACAGACGATCCTTCTCCTCTTCACCAGGTGCAAACACTCATTCCTCAGTTTCCACAAACACTTCAAGTAAAGAAGCCGCCTCTTTTTCTTTTTTTTGTTACAGAATGAAAAATGAGACTTTGCTTCCGAAACAGGCTTCGTCAGCAATCCCTTCACACTCGATATGCAGCTGATTAGCCAGGAATAAATAATGGCTCATTAGGAATCATTATAAATTTATCAGATACAAGACCATGTGACCTCAAAAAGGCCACTGAAAACAAAGAGGATTAGGGGGAGAGAGGGAAAAGCAGCAGATTCAGCCTTTGTTGGGGTAAGATAATGAAACTGCTGGCTAATAGAGCCGTAATCTGGGGTGCGTCCGCTCCAAAACCCATGTTACTTTGTCAGCGACCACTCTTGCGTTGTGTTTGATGTTGACAGAAAGAGAGACAGAGCATGAACGCCTGGCTGTGTTTGGAGTGGGTGTGTGGATGTGTGTGTGTGTGTGCAGAAAAGGGGAGGATGTGGTTGTCAGGGAACGGGAGAGAGGATGGTACAAAACACAAAGGGGAAGGCAGCAATCAAGGCTCAATCTGCACATCCTCTGCCCCCAATTAGTGTAAGAAGAGTATAATAAGCAGTGGCTGGTACCTCCCAGTGGAAAATGACATAAACAACAAGACACGAGCAGAGAAACAGACGAGGAGGAGAGGAGAAGAACCGTGGTGATGGAGGGATGCACAGGAAGAAAAGGAAGGAAAGTAGGAGGGGAATCAATTCTCAGCTTTGTGCCTTGGGCCAGGGCATGTCATCACATCTGTATCAAACCTGTCAGCAGCTCTGGGTCTACCTGTTGGCGGGGCGAGCGACTGCTGGGAGAGAGAGAGAGAGGGGAAAGTGACAGCGAGTGAGGCGCAGAAACAAACAGGAGGAGAAAACAAGTGAGAAGAGATCCGGAGGTGGTGAGATGGAGTGGAAAAAGGGGAAACAAAGAGCGAGAGTGGTGGAGGGCTGCACCAGTGGTACGCAGTGGTGGGCAGCTGTAAGCAGCTGAGCAGGGAGACTTCTTTCCTTTGACTTCCTCTCCACTAAAGAGACCAGCTTAGAGATGTGGCCACGTACAGGAGGCACATATGGGAAATGAGTAAAAGCCAACAATAAACTGTACATAATGAGCTGCTACATTAATTATTCAGTGTAATAAATGAATGCCAAACAAATACTGAATATTCTAATATAACAGCAATGAACAGAAGTTATTTCCAACAAATAGCCTAGAGCAAAAGACAGATTACGAGACCACAGGCCCATGGAGGAAGACATTTAAAAGCCCCCCCCCTCATCACATAGGATCTACACGTCCAGACTGATGCAGTCGTGATGTTTGAGGTCATTTTTCTTGTGGTGGTTGGTTTGCGTCTCTCTGTAGCCATCTTTCATTATCTTGCCATCACTTAGTCTCTATGTAGTTGTTTTGCATCTATTTGTTCATATTGCATCCCTCTGTAGTCGTTTTGTGTGTTTTTGTGGTGATTTTACATAATTTTGTAGTCATTTTGCATTTCTCAGTATTTTGTACAGTCTCTGTGGTCATTTTATGCAAATCTGTAATCTTTTTGTGTAATTTTGTGGTCATTTAGCATCCCTCTGTTGTCATTTTGCAGATCTTTGTTAAAGTTTTGCAGATTTTGTTGCTGCTTTGCGCCTATTTGTGGTTGTCGGGGTAACTAGGAGTAAGCAGGAAATGTTAAAGGCCACTGAATACAGAGGACGCTAACATGCTAACTCCGTCTCTTCAGGTTCATACAGGACAAACTCCAGCACTGTAAAAGAGACTGGTGCAGACACTGTGGTTTGCAGGAGGTTTTCTCAACACCTCTGTGAGCTTGACAAAATTGAGATCTAGCCGAATGAGATTACAATTAAGCAGCATGACACATGACTCAGCAACTTCATGGACTGTTTCTCGCCTCATATTTATTCATAAACCAGTTCAGCAGAGAGTTGAGAGGAGAAATGTGGCTGTATTTCAAAAACAAGAGTCACTGAATCAGGTACGAGAGGAGCTTCTGTTTAAAGACTTAAATAATCCAGACCAGTACTTTACAGTCATTTTAACATATTTACTGAATTCCTGCGTATTTTATATGAAATATTTCAACAGCTGTGTTTTTGTCTTTACTCTTCTGAATGATGATGTCATGAACATCCATGTACAAATGAGAGTTTAGAGAAGAAACGTTTATCGTTGTTGACTAAATCATGAATACTTAATGTCAAAGAAAAAGACAAAAGACTTGGAGTCAAGTATTTTACGAGCTCGTGCAAAAGATTTGTCAGAGACTCTTCCAAACACAAGGTCATGTTCGCAGTGCTACACCATTAATAAGAGAAAATCACAGTCCTAATGATCACGCTGCTAGAAAGTCTGCATGTGTGTGTTTGATACAGTTCAAACAAAACTGAACTTATCAGTCAGATCGTTGCAGCCTCCCACTCAGTGACTGGAACTTCTGCACCGCTATGAATTTTGACAAAATCTCAGTCTGTCTCTATCAGACAACATGTCTTCCTCCCGCTTGCACACAAGCTAACGCACCAGCAAGATGTTGTTTTTCATCTCGCTCGCTCTGCTAGAATACTCCCTTGGGCAATTCTTTGACTTCTCATCCCTCATTGAATTCGACAACTTCACAGCCAGATGTTGAAGACAAGATCATCTTTTAATTAACCTGGGACATACCAGAATTTCTTTTCTGTTTCGCCTTCCTCTCTGCACTAAGTACACATGCTTTACTGTCAAAATCCTCCCTGACAAAATACACAAAAGTACAGTGCAGCTCAGTTTAGAGCTGACCTTTAATTACCCTACATTAATCTACAATGATGTTAAAACAACTCTTGTAAACTGCAAAGTATCTTTCATATGCTGCAAGTATCTGCAGCACAGGGACCCCTCACATCAAATTAAGTCTGCATCAGTGATTTACACACCTGTTTTAAATCTTCTCCCTCCACCAACACTTTCTTAAGTTATCAAAGAATCAAATGAATACATTTTTTTCCACACAGAGTGTTAAAGTCAAGAAGAAGAAAATGGAGAAGTGGATGATGGGAAGGAATGTGATGAGCTGGGCACAGGCCTGTAATGTCATGAGCATTTGGCCTTTGCCTGAGCCCAGTTTTAATATCAGTGGTGGCAGTAGCCTAAGGCTTGAAAATCTGGGCACAGGTGTGAATTGTCAGACCAGGAGAGGAGGCTGATGGTGGTGCAGGATGAACACGAGTTGCTCTGCTCACAGAAAGGTTTACAACTCATCTGAAATTCAACGAATCCTGGTGAAAAAACTAAGAGAACAGAATTTACTTGCAGAAGGTTAAAACACAGGTTGCAAACATAGTGGATTTAGGAGGCAAAACCTGCCGTAGCTACATGTGTTTAATGTCCAGTGAGGAGACAAAGGCCCGTGTAGCTGTGAGAGATGATCTGTCAGTGATTTCCCCACCCACAGGGATAACTGTGTGCAGCAGCAGTGAGCACAGACAGAGAGAGATTGGAGGACGAGACAAACATGGAGAGAATCAAAGAGGCAAAAACGGCAGGAATAAAGGGATATGTAGTTAAAAAAACAGAATACAAGAGCTGCAGAAATAACAATGCCTGATGCATTGCATTTGGGACTTGGCTGCATTTTCAACCTGGCATCACTAGAAAACAATACTCAGATATAACTGCTGATACTGTCTAATAATAATAATAATAGAGAAGTCTCATGGTGTGAGTTTCATTCCCCAAAATACAATAATTGCCTTTACGTCTAACTGCATTAAGCATTTCTTCAAAACTAATTCTTTTGTCATCCTAGGTTGTCAGTTTCGTCCCCAGTATAATCATCCTCTATTTCTCCTCCCATACAACCAGCAGGCTTTTCTCTAAATGCTAAATAGCTCATATTAATGCATAACTCTTTGCCCTGTCGCTCAGTCTAACGATCCTCCGTGGCATCATCCAGATGAAACCTGGCTCACTCGCCCTTTTTACGGAGAGGAAACGTGGCATGGAGCTAGCCATTACCGTAGCTAGTGCTGAGCAAACGTAATTAAAGCAGTGGCAGGCTAGCTAATGTTGAGCTTAACACAATCTCTAGCCCCAGTCCCCCCCCCCACCATGCTAATGTGATGGAATGTTTGTCGAGTTGTCCCTTATTGGCTCGTTAAAGACGCGAGAGCCTGCGAGAGCCAGGAGGAGCAGAGATGGAAGGGGCGGCTGGAAATGAACAGGGAGACAAAGGCGGAGAAGGTAAAGGGAAGCTTTGGTGCTGAGATGAAAGGAGAGAGCATGTAGCTTGTCAAACATCAATAAAAAAACAAGAGACAGTCAAAGCACAGGTTAAAACCAAAAGAACAAAGGGGCAGGATGCTGTGCTACACTGCATGGAGGAAAAAGGTAAAATGAGGGGATTTTCTTAACCTGAGCTCACTGCTGCACAGCCTTGGTGTTTTTGAGTTGGTTCAGCAAGTTATTATTTCTTTTAAGGAATATTTAGCATCAATTACCTGTGGGAAATGGCTGCTCTTCACACACCTGAAAGTCAGGTGTCAAGCCTTTTTGTGTGAAATAATGTGCAAGAGCAGCTCCACTTCTCTAAATGCTCAGAAAAGGAGCTTCAGTGCTTCCTGTCTTATCTCCTCCAGCACAGCCAACACTGGGCCTTTCCTCTGGGAAAGAAAAGGAAAAATAGCCTCCCACAATTCCTTGCTGCAGTCACTTTTAAAGTGATGCATCTCAGCAGACCTACATAAATGAATGTGCTAGAAATGCATTTTCTCTACTTCACCTTGACCTCATGGAGGTCAAGATAAAGTGGTGTGGAGAGGAGGAAATCTTGACTTTTAGATTGCAGCCCATGTTGGTGTCAACCAGCAGCCTGAGGTGCCTCAGTATCTGCCTGGAGAGCTGCAGAATCGAACATGACATGGGTGATTTGTATGGAGGAATAATGTATTCGGCTTGGTCAGGGAGACATAAGCAAAGGAAGAATCCTCTTGATGTATGTTCTCATATGGAAGAAACCTACTAACCTCAAAAACATATTGGCAGATTTCAGTGAAAGTTTGTGGAGAGTTCGATCATGAGTGAAGGAAGAAGTTGCATAAGTTATGCCAATCTAGTCTCACTGCAACATGCTAACTGCGGGGATGTTCTTTCACTTCTCTATTTCTTACTCTGCCCAAAAGTTTGTGGACACACCTGTC
Organism: Selene dorsalis; assembly: GCA_900303245.1. Classification (NCBI taxonomy): domain Eukaryota; kingdom Metazoa; phylum Chordata; class Actinopteri; order Carangiformes; family Carangidae; genus Selene; species Selene dorsalis. The sequence goes on from OMNW01007711.1 coordinate 68,164, forward strand.
ACTTTGTGAGGCCTTCATCTGGATATTCAGTTTGTTAGTGGGTGTGCCAACTTTCGTGGCAAGTTGTGGCAGGTTTACCATCTCCATATGGTGATGCTCCACCTCCCTTGAACTCGGAAGGATAATTATGGAGCGGAGACTCTGCCAGGTCTTACTGCACAGTGCATCAGTGTCCAATCTCACAGACACTTTAGTGGCTCAAAGCAGCCAGGTTTTAAAATCACACACAAAGCTTTGCCAAAATACTGCAATAGACTCACAGCAGCATAATGATGCCCATGGCTTTGGAATGAGACACTTTACCTTCAGGTGTCTATATAAGCTCTGCAAGTCAAACCAACATAAGCCTGAAGAAGAAAACTTGATGAACTGGACAGTCGTGACCAACTCACGACTGTCAGATCTACTCCACAACATCACACTGTGCCTTCCTCACACTCGCTGGCTTCCTCTGCGTGCCACAGACAAAAGACATGGAACCCAGTTTTCCCACCAAGTGGAGCATGCTGGGTGGTAATGGACTGGACGAGGACTGCAGCACCAACTATAAAAAATTGATAAGAGGGCAAATGCTGGTTGCCAGTTCCCCATTGAAACAAGAGAATGTAAAGATTGCAGATACTCAGTCTCAACAAAGGCTAATGAAAGGCCACAGTGTAGCTTCTGTTTGTGCACTCAGCAACACTACAGTACACTTAATTCCCACTGGACCTGAGCAGCTTTGTCATACACAGTATGTCCTCCATTATTGAAAAAGAGCTTTGACCATGGAAACAAAAAACTATATAAATTGAAAAAAAAAATCAAATTTTTCTTTCCATTTTGAACATCCATCTCTCGAAATTAAAAAAGCAGGATGTTTCAGAAGACTCTTCAACAATACATGATTTTACAATTGCTCAAGGAAATCAAACTGATGAATGACTCACCATCTTTTGGCCATCTTCTCTTGTTAAAGTGAAAATGATTAGGCGCGGCTCGGAGGATAAAATCCTCCATCTGTTGGAGTGCATTTAGAGAAGTAGAGCACAGACCTTGAATGTGGAAAAACAGCCTTTGTATGTTGTCAGTACAAAGGCGGTGACTTTAACTTAATCTATGATGAAAGCATGAAGTCCATGCATGGTTACAGTTGCTATGCAGGTTTCTTGTTAACATTTCCTCATGTTAACATTGCAACTGTGGTGTTTATATGCACTGGTTGACTGTTAATGTAAGACTCAGGCAAAAAGTTAACATCCTCTCCACAGAGCAGAGAAGCAGCTCTGTTCTTCTGTTGCAGAGTCCTAGCAACCACGGTAAAGAAAAATGTAGATATCAGGCTGTTTAAGATCTTCACCTCTCTGTATTTAGCTGTATAACGTGGGCCCTTGGATATGGCCTTGGAGAACTAAGCATGGTAGCAGGGCACAGGAGAGCTTTCTACACTAAAGCAAGTGGTCAATTTAAATGAGATAAAGGATTTTGCTTTGTGGCTTTAACATAATTCTGCCTCTAATGGAGTAAATTATGGTCAAATCTGCTTTTCAAGCTGTCACAGAACACCACACAGTTGGCTTTTACATTATCGAGGGTTAAAGTGATTTTCTCTGGGCACAGTAAACCAACACTATCTGAATAATTGGCTCTGTGATATAATTCTTCTTCTTCTTCTTTAGATGCTCTGACACCACTAAAAGCTACTGTACACCTGACTAGTCTGTCAGTACATCACTTTGGATAAATGAAAGCACACTTTGTCTTTAAGGGAGCAGAGGAGAGGTGAATGTTGCCGTGGAAGCTGTTTGTTCATTACCTGACTTACAGGAATTATTCACGTTCACATTCAAACGCCAAACTAATCTCTATAAGTCAGCACAATCCCTGGTTCTTCTTCTTTAACAATGATTGCTTTGAGAATCTCGCTCCCCTGATGTCTCTATTCATTCAAATAACAACTGTGTGAAATTCATAACCTTCTATTATAATCACTGCATTCAGGCTGCATCATGTATCCTTAATAACAAAACATCTGCACCAGCAGGACACGGATCAACAAAGCATCCTAACCCTGGCTGAGCTCCTATGAATTATAAGGGCTACCAAACTATATTAGATACCATCTCCTAGTCCTTCTAACATCATGTGATCCAAAATCCTTTCAGAAACCTCTGATGCTTTAAGAGCATCAGCCGCTGTCTGCCTGCTGCAATCTCATGGACCATTAGAAAATGACACCTCCTTCCTGAAATCACAGCAGAGGGGGTAAAAAGGTGCTGAATAATAATGTGCTAAAAATGCTACAGCATATTGCAGCTGACAGCGTGAGAGCCCATCAAGCCCATGTTCACTGTGTGCTCACTGGTTGCTCAACTAAAACACTTCACCTTAGCCTTAAGTGTTTAATCCTCCTCTTTCATCTTGCACATGAGCTGAGGTACAGTACACATTTTCTGAGCTATAGCACACGACCTATATTTCTCTACTGTATCTCCAGTAAAACCTCTGTCAGTGTCCCCCTCAAGCTTCTTTCATTATCTCTCTGTCTGAACCTCACACCTTTTCAGAATAAGAAAATAAATGGTTAAATAAAGTGGTTCCTGTCTGTCAGATAAGCAGCAGGTGACACACTGACACTTTTTTTTTTGCTTGGCAGGGAAATGACAAAATGATTTTAAGAACACATATGAAGGTATTACACAGTGAGGTGTGCAGAAATGAATGAAAAGGCAGCCTGTGATCATGCCGGAGAGTTCAACAAGCAGCTAACAGGATACTTTTTAGACCGTGGCAATATGCATCAAGCCTGGGGAACACATTTATTTAAGCACAAACTGCATCACTGGAAAACTGTTCTATTGACTTGTCAACCAAACAATTGCACCCTTCACGGATCGCGTTCTCCTCGTGCTGTTCATCATCATCAGTGCAGCACCATTGTGTAATCTTATTACTGTAGGTGTGCATCATCAACTGAGTGGCAGAGGAGAGCGGGCCGCGCAGGACAGATGGCTCACTTTGATGATGTGCCTTTGATGTGCATGTTTGTTGGCAACAGGTCAGCTCCTGACAGCCTTCAGCCATCACAGTTGGGGAAGCGAAAGGAGAGCAACGAGGAAGGAAAGAATAAAAATGGAAGATTGCAGTCAATTGATTGCATTGTTGATGGTTTGAGGATAAAGGTTCAATCCATTTCTGGCTAAAAGCAGAAACTTTGCGATGATACCAGGAGCTGCTGAGAGTGACCAGACTTGGAGGGGTGTTTTCTCAAACCTGAGAGAATTGGCTCACATCTGGACATCTATTCTCCACATAATACTCTGCTCTGCTCTCTTGTCACTGAATGAATGAAGACGAATGAGAAAACCAAGAGATTTGTCAAACTTGGAAAAAGCAAATACCAAAACAAACCAAACTTAGGGTCCATTTCCTCACTTGTTCTGGAGCTACCTACATATCATCCGTTTGTGGCCCAGAAACTACATCTCAGGGAAGACATTAATAGCAGCAGTCAGCTCTAAGCATCCCAGGCCTTTCTTGTGTTAATTGGATCAGCTGCTCGATACAACCGCCAACAGAGTCCTGTGATATTCATCTCACAGCTCAGCCAACCATGAGTGTCGAGCCTCTCTAACACTCAACAGCCCCGGTTGGTGTGCTGTCACGACAACCACCCTCCTCCTCCTCCTCCTCCTCCTACCTTTGTCCGTCCGTTTCTCGTTTCTCATCTATCTTGATCACCTGGTCGCTCACGCACGAAAGTTCATCTGCCAATCGGATTCGCTGGCAGCGGCGTGTGGCTCACAGATCCAAGCCCAAACACCAACAAGAGCTACCTCGTTGACTTCTCTTTCATTAATCCCTGAATGTATCAGTTATCTTTAGTGTACTCTTATCACCGGACCGCCCAATGAAAGTGGAGCCAAATGAGCGTGCTCTGCTGTTCAGTGGGCCGTCAGACTGATGATGATGAAAGATCCTTCAGCCTTTATAGCCACATGAACGCCAAAAGGCGTCATATGAAATGTCAAACTCCATGTGGAAATACAAGCACTTCACTTTGGTTGTGGTTTTAATTAGCCGATCATAAGGTTGCATCATTTGTGAATGAAATGTGAACTGAATGCCAAACTCACTTTGGCATTGTTTGTAATAATAATATAAAAAAAAAAAAGGAGAAAAAAAATGGCAACATGGTGGCTCACCGGTCAATTTGATGCTTGAACCACCATTTTTGTCTAATCTGAAAAACACAATACAACTACTGCCATGACATTTGGTAAACACAATACATTCATGGTCAGTGGAGGATGACTGCTAATTACTGACTTTTCCTGCACTTATCTTAAAAAACATCTCAGTATCACATTAAATGTGAAAGTCATGTCCAAGGATGAAGGAAAACACAACTCTAAGAGGTCAAATTTTCAATTTGTCCAACACTTTAGTGAAAAGAACAAGGTGTTCTGTGTAAAAGGAAAGCATGAGACAGGAAATAAATGGTCAAAGTCATACAATACATTCCCCCGTTGACTGGTCCTGGCCTGAGCTTATACTTGGTTATAATAAAACTATGCTGCAGAAGTGGACACACACAGTAATCAACATCTAATCTGCCTCACCATGCGCAGCTCGAACCAGACTGTGTCTAATCTGTATCACTCTGTATCTAATCCTGAATCTATAACTTTGCATTATGAATCTAGTTCTGCCTGTCAGCCATGAAAATGTCAAATAACTTCAACTTATTCCTTTAAGTGGTGGGAGTCCCCCCATATGGAGAGAGTGTAATCACGGCATCTGAAAATGTCCCACACTAACAGATTTCAATGCTCGTCTCAGTCTGATCCAGCTCTCTGATAGTGATCTAGTGAACTTGCTTAATTAAATCCCACCAACTTCTGACTCAGACCACTTTCATGTTCCATGATGTTGAAAATGGATTAAGAGTGACCATAATGAATCCTTCTGGCTGCAGCCTGAGTTTACATTACAGCAGCAAGGTGTGGGGGTGCAGGGCAGAGTCTTGATTAATCTCACTCACGGAAATGTTAATTGAATTGTTCCAGCTTCAGCCAATAATCTAACAACCTGAAAATATGTTCGCCACCCGGTCTTAAACAGCCGTTTTACATTTATTACCAAGATGAGACTCTTTGCTCAGCAAACTCACTTACACTTATCTTTTTACTAGTAGAAATGGCTTTCTCACACATGCTGGTTTTGCAACCTAGAGGAAAATGTCATAATTTGTCTTACAGGAAGCTGGTTACCTTAAGCTTTTAAGATGAAACATGGAGCATTCATCAGCGTGGAAGCCGTAAGTCTTAAACACGATAATGATATCCTTTTCATTAAACGGCTCGCACTAAAGCTAACAAGAAATCTTCAGAAACAGCATCAAAACTCACAAGTTTCCTCTCCGACTTTGTTCAGATGATAAATTTACTTGTCTCTCGGGTAAAAGCACTTTTGATGCACATTGAATCTAAATGATGAGGATTTGCATGAATGAAAAGCAATTTTTTGAGGAACCTTAAATGCAACACACACATACACACAGGAACAGGCGTCTTTAAACAGCTGGCAAAAGTTGATAAGAGCCATTTTGTACTTCAAAGTCCTTGTATATGAACTGTTTTTTTTTTTGTTTTTTTGTTTTTTTAAGATCAGCAATTTGCTCCAAAAAGCAAGCTGCAAATTGCCCGTGGACATGGACTTTGGAAAAACGGACTATTTTTGGAATGACACTGCAGTTTGTTGTCATTGTTGGGAAACAAACTCAAGGGGAAATTGTCCCGATGTGTCGCATCACTGTAAATGACTCTGCTTTCCTGGGATATGTTAACCTTAGGGAATAACAGGCCCGAGCCACTTACTCGTTTAATTAAAGTGTTCAAATGCCAATGTTTATTTATGAGATTGATTTCCTAAATGGAGACCTGAGGATATCAGCACCACTGTGCTGATATCTATTCCATTGAAGAGGAGAGAGATGTTACTGATGGATGTGGAAACACTGATTTTAAACACATAATATGTGACATTTCCCTGACTAACAAACACACACAGACTCTGCTCCTCTACATTGATCTTCTTCTCTCACGTTATAAAGGCCCATTTACTGATTCTTCAATGCTCATAGAAATCCTAACAAACAACTAAACAGCCGTGTAACATCAAATTAAAAGGATTTACTGTAGGTATATTTCCTCTCATTGTTCTCCATGCTCTGCGTATGTGTTTATACGTTTGCTGCACTGTGGCACAGATCAACAGAGGGGCAGAGAGTGCAAAAACATTCCTGTCAAGTGGAAGGAATGAACTCTTCCTTTGATTAAATTGTGCTGCAAGCTGCTACATACAGAAATTCCACTGTAATACACGGTATAAATCTGCATTATGTGACAGATGAGGCAATTGAGCCCATGGGTGAAGACATTTATTCTCTGTATGTCTGCGCATAGTGAGTCTTTGCATTTTGAATTAAATATTCAGGATTGTCTTGCACAATAAAAAGGGCACAGAGTATCAGCCGCGTTACGTCACATCTGCTGCATTAAATTCCTATTTGTCATAGTAGTAAAGTGCTGTTTACCTAATGTCTTCAAAGTATAAAAAGGCTATGAATGATGTATGAATGATGATTATAACTCAAGGCTGGTTTTACTCGCTATTTTCTACAGAAAACCAACAATGTGTTAATTCATCTCTGAACACCTCCCCCTCCCACTGCGTCTGTGGGGCTCAGATCCAAGCTTAATTAGCCCTATTGAAGATGTACATCGATAAAAATGAGCCACAAATATACAGTTACCATGTCTGCAGTGGATTAATACACATTTGGTGCATTTTCAAATGGGATTTTGGTAAGAAAACTAACTCTTTCATGGCTGAGCACAATATAAATCTCAACGTGAACCAACTGCAGCAGTCGATGCAACTTCCCCTCACAGTAAAGACTCGTGTGAGCATAAAGCATCTGTCTTAACAAGCTAATCTTTTGCTTTATATCAGTCAGTTTTGCACTGACTCACTCAAGTTACATGTTAACCTTAGCAGCACATGGAAACGGACACACATATATATCATTAGAGAACAGAGAAGCAACAGTTACTAATAACTAATTTTGGACTTGATGAACTGTTGTTGCAAAGCTGTATGGAGAACACGAGGTTTGCTAACAACAGAACAACAGCTAGTTTTCCGAGCTGATGCACTGTAACTCTTCTGATGCTAATACGTTTAGATTTTTCAGTGAGAGGAGTAATTGGCAAGTGTTGATTGGAGCATTGTTTATCAGCTCATGTGGCTTTTGGCTTCGCTTCAGAATTCACACAAGTGTTACCACTGATAGCGTGGGCTCCTATAAACACTGAGGCAGTGTTGATTTTTACACATGCTGTCAATGTGTAGGTTGATATAATTCATTGAAAGAAAATAATTGTGCGCCTGACTGCAAACTGGGATAATAGAAATCAGAATGCAGTGTGAAATGGGTGATGGAAACAGTTTTCAGCTCCACTACGCCTCACAGTGCCGCTCTGGACAGAGGTGAGCTCAGCTCCTGGAGTCTGTGTTTTGCTCCCTATCTCATTGTCCATGTGTTTCACAAACACAATCAACACTGTTTGTAGTTATTGAAACTCGTGCATTCATTCGTATGCCTCACAAAGCTACTTGCTAAGCAACTCGGGGATGCATTCCTCTTATTTGTATTTGGAGCCTCGGTTTATTGTGTGCAATGTGCCATTTTCTCCCAGAATCTCTTTGCAGTCACATCTACAATCCATGAAATGAACAAAATGGCTCAGAAAATAAAAGGATTACCAGAAAATTACATCCAAGTAGTGCTGATTGCCTGATGAGCATCTGTGGTGCCAATTTCAAGCCCTCAAAATCCATGTCATCTCTCTACTGTAATTTGCTTCATTAACGACCCCCTGCTATATTTCCCAAACCACCGCCATACTCTACAGAGTATCTTCTCTTTGATGTGGCAGTAAAGTTGATAGATTCTCAAAAAATGACCTCAATTTTGCCCTCACAACCTGATGGTGATGATTAGCCTTTTTTAGAGGCTGAGTGATCCACCCACTGTTCCACTGCTGCTGCTGCTGCTGCTGCTGCTGCTGCTGCTGCCCAGAGGAGCTCGGTGAATTAGCTGAAGGAGATCAGGAGAGTGCAGCATGCTTTGTCTCTTCACCACTATTTCATATAGAGCTGGTGTGCATGTAATTACCAACAATCAATATTCAATTTAGCCTCCACTGTGCCCGGTGTAGGTTTGCTTACCCTTACAGTGCCTGAGCTGTTTGTGTGCATCCTCAGTGAGTGACAGATAATGGATTTTAAGTGTACATATGAGGTAAAAAAACAGAGGAAGGAAGTTAGAACTACCTCCTCTTTTTTAAATCACATGAATCATTGTATAGGAGAAATTAAGTAGTGGTGCCTAGATTTACACTGTAAGCCTCTGAGCCTCTGAAATCTCTCTCTTTTTGTAGCTGTTCACATTATCTTTTACAATTTGGCCAATATTAGACTCCAATGTGAACTGGTCATGGTCCTGATGTGACCCGCATGCAGAGAAGAACAACAAGATGCCACATGCAGGGCTCTGTGTACGGTGGTAGACAAGGACGAGTCAGGAATAACAAACAAACATGGAGGCCACATATGTGAGTGTTCACAGTTCCATTTTCAGGTTATAGTGCAAAGGAAGCAAACGCGGAAGCACCTGTGATCAGATTACTGAGGACACATTAATGCCAGGTCTGAACACGACCTCGGACATGTGACTTAGTTGTTGGGTGTTAACCACAGATGGCACTTCCTTCAGCGCTGGTTTTCTTCACCCTTCAAAATGCTTCCCTGTAACTAATATTAATTTATAATGAGGTTTCTAGTGAAGACCCCCATCTGGCTGATTCGCTGCAGTTGAAAATGTTCCAGTTTGTTATTCAAATAAATCACTTTTTGTACTATAGCTCTGCCCGTGTGGCTTGAGGCAGGTGGTAACAACAAGCTGCTGTGTGCAGAGCGGTATAACAAAGCGCATCATAGTTACTCTGCATATGTGAGACGAAGGTGGAGAGGTGGGGGGTGTTTAGTGACAGGGAGGGAAACAGGGAGGATTTGGGCCTGAGCAGAGACACCTAATGTCAGAGTGACAGGTGATAAAGATAAGCTTGTCAGGCTACTGAAGGCTCCCTCGCTGCACTGGTGCACTCATCGCGCGTTGTGCTGACAGATACACGATGGAGCGGTGCGAGCCAGAAAAAGAAAAGATCTGCTGTAATTTTCACCTTCCTTTGCTCCCCTCATCCATCGCTTCATCCTTCATCAAAAAAAGTAGCGCGGTCGTACAGTCTATCAGTGTATCATTTTGCCCAGAACTAATGAAGTCTCATGCCTATTGAAATCAGTTGTGTGTGTGTTGCCATGCCGATGGCGAGACCACCGAAAAGATCTGAATTTCTTTCAAAGCATAACTTGGTCTGCTTCATCAAATCTGGGAAAAAGAACAGCTTGTTTCTCGCAATGCCGTGCCATGTAACAGACTGTGACACTGAGACAATAATATATCTGTTAAATAAATATTTCTGTTGCCAGGCAACATTAGATGAAACCCTCACTGTAATGACAGACAGGACAGTTGATTAGAAGTGATTTATGAAAATAGTTCTCTCTGCCTGGCGGATGTGTACATATTGTTCCTGTTACACATCATATGATCATAAAAACTCACATTACAGTTTTCCGATGCTTCTTACAGCTGCAATTAACCATACACAACTGCTAATGTGCACTACATGTGCTGATGAAGAGCTCTGTAGTGTTGCTTTCACTGCCTTATTCACTCACATTGCATTATGTCCCAGCTGAGTGCATTTTAGCTACCTGTGCTTCAAAGCCTGTGTGAGGAGAGGCTGACTGTGTCCAGTTGATATACAGTGGTCATCGCCAGCTATCAGGAAGAGAAAGGTCACTGTCGTCCATCAGCTCCGCTTTGAGACACCTGGCCGATACATCAGCGCGTTAAAAAGCACAGTTCGGCCAGATCTCGCCGCAGACACAGAGAGAGAGAAGATCTATTGACCTGAATTGGTTGACAGGCTGGTTTCAGGAGTAATGTATGAGCTTTATGGCATCAGAGTGAGAACAGAAGAAAAAATCAATACAGGCTTGTAGGTTCTAATATTTTATATTGAAAGCAAATAAAGCCAGTAGCACTTCCTCAATGAATTTTAAAGATGTTTTTGCTAATTTTTTCATCTGTAAAAGTTACTGTGAAGAGTCTGACGTGTTCATATAGTGCACTAAAATATATCTAAAATTAATAATGGGACAAGTAAATGCACTAAAACAAGTTTTACATTGCTGCTACTTTTGTTATATTTTTTTTCCTTTTGTAAAAGCTAGTAAGTAAAGCATCACTCTGTTCACTGCTGCAGGAGAAAAACAGCAGAAGGCACAACTGTTCGAGTTCAAACTTCTTAATGCAGGAAAAAAAAAGAAGAGAAAAAAAAAAAACCTTTTCATCAGGCAGATGCCCAGTCAAAATTGAAACTAAATCCTTTCTCTCCTCACTTGAATGTGATTACCGCCAAGGTACAGTGCTTCCTCGAACATGAGGCAGAGGCAGACAAAGAAGAGAAAAATGCACAGACAAATTAAAGTGGTGACAGCTGTGGAGTCTCTGTTAGTGGATGTGTGCATGTGGGTGGAAGGGGATGGGTGTGTAAATTAAATTGCTGTATGGTTAATTAACACAAAATCCCTTTGTCTTCAGGCTCTGACCAGGGCAATTTGTGGGTGTTCAGCTGAAAATGTGGGGAAATGATTAATTAAGTGGCCCAAATGAAAATGACTGGAGCAAATGTTCCTCCTTTGACTTAAAAGGGGGGTGAGTGGGAGCTCCTAGGCCTCAGTGGAGGAAAGAGGAGAAGTGGGGAGGAAAAACTCTGACTCATGGGGTGAAAGACTGATAGTGTGATCACCTCTAAATGACTGAGACCAAAGGCCAGGCTATAACAGCTCTAATTGCACTCTGGAAATTGCAGTCATTGTCCAGTAAATAAAACAGGCAACAAGGTCAGTGTGTGTGTGTGTGTGTGTCTGACAGTGTGTGTGAGGAGGAGACAGAGACAGAGACAGAGAAGCACTGCAGGCTCTCTGTACTGTACGTGGGGGTTCCCATAAATCACATTTTCCTTCAATTATGCACACACAAATTAAGGCAGGGGTGAGCACCCTGTGAGTTGAATTTGGAATGATGAGAAGACCACTGGGAAGTCTGTGTTATACAGCCTGTGGGCCATACGAAGCTGTGCACTTATGAGCCAGCAAATAGACTCGTCCCATTCAGAGCTCACTCGAGCCGTGGCTTACCGGTCTATTTACAGCGTGTCAAACGCCTGAAGGCACTTTGATTTCCCCTTGATGGGCTGGTTGGTCCGAGAGTGGATGTTAGAGAAGTTTGACAGATTCAAAAGGAAGATTGATGCTACTTCAAAGCTGCGTTGGAAGCTGTTTATTGGACTGGGAGATAGCACTGGTTAAATCAGCCATCTTTGAAGTTGTGCAGGTGGACTGGGCAAAAATGTCTATGAGTGTGTGTGTGTGTGAGAGAGAGAGAGGGGATAGAGAGCAGAGAGAGCATTAGTACACTGTCATAGCTGCAGAGCACTGAGGTCAACAACTGATTAAAGGATAATTTACAGGATAATTCTGGGCGACCTGTTGCACCAACTGAACATAAATCGTCCACTTTTAGGTCGACGCTAAATGCCGAACCAACACCATTTACAAGCTGTAATTGTGACTGACCTCGTGTCAGTGGCCTCATAAATGTAAATGGAGGTAAACTGAGGAAAAACCAAAACCAACCAGTCCAAACCACACTTCAAGTTCTGAACAATTCCTCTTTTGTATCCGTTCTGCAGTTAAACAGTTAAAACCTGAGTTAATCTCCTTCATCATGACTGTGTGGGAGTATTTTGATCACACTTGACTGACAGTAGCCTGACCCAAATCACTGCCACTTCCTGACTGCTGCAGTACATCTACATGACATTATCTTTCTCCAAATGAATGCAGAGACAGTCAGAAATCCTCCATGTGACATTATTCTGATGTTAGTCAAACCACATTTTTCACTCTAAGAAACTGATTGAGAAAATATTTTAGGCCTGAATCAGCCTCTTGTCAACGGGAGAAAGATGTAGAGATGTGAAATGAAATGAAATGTGTGAGACAAATCCACCCAACACGGATTTAATTAAAAAGCTTTAGGGACAGAAGACGTGAACGTTCATTCAACGTATACATGTGCTCACACCCACACCGAGCACCCAACCATACACACAGCTGCACACCTTCCTGTACAGCTGCTGCAGGTCCCCTTCCCAGATTGATCTGTGCGATCAGCCGAGATAGCCGGGAGTGCCGGCCATATCTATTCACTGAATAAGTGCTGGGACAAGCTGTTCTTTCAGGGCCCAGCCAGGCAACAATAGACCCCCTAATAGCTCCAGTTTGTCTCAGTTTGTCTCAGAACAACAGCCAACCCCCTCTCCTCTTTTTCCACTGCACACACACACACACACACACACACACCTCACTTTGCACCTCTCTGCCCGTTACTGTGTTGACCAAATAACTCCTCAGTCTCTTTCCTTAGTTTCCCTGACGGCTGCTGATTGCTACAATATCCGTGTTCTTTCTCCTGCTTCATTTAATCACTTGGAGAGTCTGGTAGTAATATACTCTCTTCTCAGAATGACCCTGACCTCTGACCCCTTTATGCAGGTGTTGAACAGAGAGGAGAGAAGAGATTATTTGATCGTTACAGAGCGTCTCTCTAAAACATGTGAAGCGTGGGGAATGTGAAAGCGGTTGTCTGCGAGGAACAAATCCACTGAGCGTTTTTGCATCTTTCAGAAACATTGTTTTGGTTTTTACAGCTGTGCGAATGTACTATCACGTCAGCCCTTACTACTGTCATCATGACAGGGGTGAAAACATGCCCATATGCTACCTGTGCAGCATCAAACAGCAGGCAGCTCAGTGTGTGATTGGAACCACAACACCATCTTAAGAGGACTGCCACTCCACCCTCTCCCACAGTGTTAACTGCAAAAGACTCAAATCTGTGACATCACTGCTGGGTGGGGTTTAGGTGTGAGAGAGGCCAGACGCATCAGTTTTCAGCACACGTCGACTAGTGTTTATTTTTTTGACAGCCACATTTTGACTTGATTTGCTCTAAATTGACGGATTGTGGGATGTTGTTCTGACTCGAGCAGGGCTGCTACCTCACTCTGCTTTTATGCATTCAGTATAACATATCCGTCAATGCATAGATACGCTGACAATGAATTGATATTACAGTTGACAGGAGAGCACACAGAAGCCACAAAACCTGGCAGTGATTATGATTAAGTGCATACATGCCTCAGTATTTATATTAGCATACTCAAGCTGTGTTTACAATGGGCATGTGGGTTTTTTCTAATGTAATACATTATTGATTAGTGTTCACAAAGGCCTGAGCCTTCACCACAGGGACGGGAAATGACATTTCCATGCTGCAACTCACAAACAGAATAACTGAGCACCACATATGGTGGAAACACACTAATTGACAGAAGACGCAGTCAACTTTTTTTTCTTTTTTTTTTTCCTGACACTGCAGAGATTTTCAAGGAGATTGTTTTTTTACCGCGGAATGAAGTAGGCTAAAAGTAGGACGCGGCTGGCATGATGAGTAGAGATGGAGGGGAAATAGACAAACAAACCAATTATATGCTGTTCACTTGTACAGACAGGTAAGAAGTGCCGTCTCTTGCCATCGCATATGCTGTGTGGCCTAGTTCTAGTTTTTTACAGTGACGGGAAACAGGATGACGGAGCTTTTGTTTAATTCAAAGCTCACAGTCAAGTCAGTCATTTTAGACCACTAAATGTGAAATATGTGGCAAATTATCTATTAGCCATTATCTACAACAAACAACGTTCTCCTCAATACTTTAATATTGAGAAGTGGGATGGCTGTCAGGCAACTTCTTGAAAAAAGGGATGTTATATGATCTAAAATCATTGTGCGTGTTTACTCCAGCTTTTAAAATGTTACTGATATAAACAAACAGCATCAGGAAACATTAACAACCAGGTTTCGTCATGGATCACAGATTCTATCTCTTAATGGTAATTACTTTGTCTTGTATATCTTTCTGATCTACTGAAAAATCCATGTCTTCATAAACCACTGTGAATTATTGGATGAGCTCAGACCGCCTTCATCCACTTTCAGCCTCTCAGTCGATATGTTAACAGAAACACAACCCTCTAGTTTACGTGTCACTCTCATATGCGCACACACACACACACACAGGTCCACACGTCTGCTCCTCTGGGGATAATTCAGGCTCTTCCATCACTATTGCAGTTGTTGACTTTGAATGCAACGACCAGGTCGTCATTACCTCACCAGTGCAGCTCTTACCCACCTCTTCCCCTCCATATACCTGCATCTAGAGCCCGGCAAAGTGGCCACTTGACACTTATTCCTCTGACAATGTTGTGTTTATGGGCATATCCATTATTTTCATGCTGGTGAAACACAGCCATCCACTCTATGGGCCTGGGGATGCGTGACTAGCAATATACTAAATGCAAGAAAATGGATATATAGAGTAAATATCAGCACTCATTGAGCCATACATTTACATAAAGAGACATGATGGAGGTCAACATGATTTAGCCTGTAATAAACCCTCTGTGCAGTCATATAAATACTGACCTGTGTGGTCTATATATTTTTGGGAGTTGTTTTTAATCTATCTTAGGATGCACTGTGAGAGTCAGTGTGGCATGTGCATTGACAAAACTGGATCTAATATTCAAAATATCTGTAGAACAGACACTGATTTGCTGAACTACAAGTGAAGTGACAGATGGTCAAACGTTTGTGTGTGTTTGTGGTTGCTAAGTAATCAAGTGACAGTGTCACATGCATCCTCCAATACACATGGCATTCTAGGAAATTTAACAAAAAGGAGGCAAAGTGCTCGACTGAGGACTGGAAGTTGGTTTTCATGACACACTGAAATGAAAGTAGTAAAAATGTGCTGGAAAGATGGAAAGCCATCTTAAAACATGCTTATTCTAAGATTTGGGGAATGGGACACTGTAAAACAAGCTACACTCTGCACTGTGCAATTTGTAGTCAATGGTCTAAAACATGTAAAGCTGCTGGCATGCTCTTTTAATAATAATGTCTCTCTCTCTCTCTCTCTCTCTCACACACACACAGACTAAAGGGCCTGTATTTATTTAAATACCTCAGCTGCAAACATCCTGCATTGAGGATCAACATGTACAGGTGAAGGCTGATGAAAAGAGCGGAAAACATTTCTATAGTCTACATCCTATCCTGGAGGTTGAGCGTTAACCACCCACAAAGCAGCTGTGTGTTTCCTTTCTGTA
Organism: Selene dorsalis; assembly: GCA_900303245.1. NCBI lineage: Eukaryota > Metazoa > Chordata > Actinopteri > Carangiformes > Carangidae > Selene > Selene dorsalis. The sequence goes on from OMNW01007711.1 coordinate 83,635, forward strand.
TATCACACAGGAGCCCATTGATCCTTAAAGCTACTGTATATGCAGTTACTGCTGAACATACAGGGGCAAAACTCCTCTCCTCTTATGGATGGATTATTGAAGAATGGGCCCCTGGACAAACACATATAATAGTAATAAATGTGCCTCTACCTCTCTGTCTCCCTCTGTGCTCCTTCTGCATCTCTTTGCAGTAGTGTTGTGTATTTTCAAAGTCATTCTGGAACACTTCATAGTTCATTAGTCTCTTAATTAACAATTTGTTGTCATTTTGTGTCTCTTTTAGTTTGTTTCCCATCTCTTTGTTGCTGGTTTGCATCACTTCTTGGTCATTTTCTATCACTTTATAGTCATCTCAGGGGGTCACAGGGGCAACCTGACACCTTCAGCCTTTGGGTTTATGGCCCGTTCAGTAATCCACCCATGTCCAGTCCACAGCTCATTTTCAGTAATTAAGTGTAATGTTCACACTGGGGAGGAGACATTTTGGACTCTGCAGAGGTCTGCTCAGAAGTCATAATAAGCTAAATGTCTTTAAGAATTTCACTTCATAAAAACACGACGGCTTTAAAACATTCCCTCTGCATCAAAAATGCACAAACAATATGTATAGTCTCTGGTTGCATTAAAAAATTATAATGGCTTAAGGGTAGATGATAAAATGAAAATATACCCTCTCACCCGTTCTATTGAGAACCCATTACATTATATCCTGGACGTGGGCTCTGACATCTCCGCTACCAGCACATGTGGGTGGAAAGGAACAAGTGAACAAAGGACAATGCATCTTGTAATCCCGTTAAAGGATTAAGGGATCTAGCACACACACACACACACGTGCACATCCGCACAAAAGACATACACATTTTGTTTGGGAGCATCCCTCTGACTTCCACTTGTTCATTAACCCTTAGGCTTAACACAAGTACACAAACAACCCCAAACCTTAAATCTATCTCGATTCTCAACCTAAGCACAAAGCAGTCGATTTCAAAGAGTCGACCGAGAACACACTCTCATCTGTGACACCACTACAGAAACATGCAAAAGGGACAAACTCAGTGATCCATACTCAGCTCCAACCTTCGGGCCATGCACTTGACCTGTGGACGATCTCAGTGATTGTTTAATCAAATTTGTGGCAGGATGCTGCACCAGAGCAAACACATAAAACCACAGAACAAAAAGTCAAGGGAGGCTTTCAAGCCCTCGCTCCTCCTTAAACCAACACAAGGAAACAAAACAACTCCTTGTGTGATATCGTCAGATTGCAATAACATCCGGGACACCGTGAATGAAAACTAGTTGCGATCAATCCCTTAATCCTCCTGCTGCTCTCCGGTGGTGCTAATGATCAGACTTGAAGCAAATAACAGTGAAGAACAGAGCTGCTGCTGCCTAAGGCCACAACAAAAATGAACCTTTGGAAGGGCTGCGATGCTGTTTTGCCAAGATGAGCGTGCTGTACAGTTTTGTGGCTCGTGACATTGCTAGCAGCGGCGCTTCTGAAACTTCCACTTGAACTATGGCTCCCACCAGCACCCCACGCCTCAGCCATCTTGGATCCGGTTTAGATCTGCCACTTTGCAAAGCTCAGGTTAGATCACGCCTGCTCGCGTTGTACCTCCGAGCCATGCACTGCAACTCTTTGTTGGGTTTGCAGCTTGTAAATGCAGAATGAAGTGCTACTATGAATTAGAATTTCACTTATTCATGATCTCAATATGTTAAGCAGGGAGCTTATCAATGCAGCCGAGAGCAGAACAAACTATGAATTATTAAAAAGCTATTTAGCCTACATGTAGCCCTAATTTTGCTTTGCTAGCTCTTGCACTGAGGAATCAACTAGAATCCAGGTCAGCACAGTCATCCTGAGTTTTTTGGCTTGTCATCTTGATTTCTTTTGATATCAGATTTTCATTTGAACTCCTGTGAATCGCTCTCATATCCACAGTCTCTGCTGAGTCATCTGTTTTGTTTCTTCCTTCCTTTTCATGTTTTTTGTATGTCAAAAAAAAAAAAACTACTCAAGACCTTGACAAGAAATGACACCACAACTTGTCTGACTCAAACACACAAAATCATCAAGCGTGTTAGCATTGCTGCAAAATGATTCTGAGATAAAATCACAGAGAAAAGTCCAGCACGGGGACAGGAAATAAGCCAAGCAGCAGTTGAGTAAGAAATGTCTAAAAAAGGTTTGTTCTTACCTAATATCAGCAGAAATGATGCATCACCATCGACCATTGGAAAAGACATGAGACGGTGTGTAGGGATCCCATTGGTCAGCATGGAAGAGAAGAGAAAAACCAAAGTTCATTAGTTCAGAGCAACCACATTCTATGTATCTCATGAGTTCTTAGAGATGGGAGGATGCAGAGTTTGCTTTACTATAGGCAAAAAGAAAGGAAAAATATTCTGCTCAGACTGAATCAAACCCTTTTACCCAGCATATCTTATTCTACAACACTGAAGTATTGGAGGCCTGACAAGAAGGCCTTTCATACTGTTAACTGTAGAGGAAAAGGAAGACAAATCTGGCTTCATTTTGTTTGAATGGTTTCTCAGTTAAAAGATCTTTTACGGAGCAATGGAGCGTTTTTTTAGTTAAAAAGAAATCCAGTGAGCTCAGACTTTTGTAGTGTTTTTTGTACATTATGGCTTTTATTTTGCAATTGCAGTAAGAATTGGTGACAGGAAATGAAGGGACAGACCTGACTCAGGAATGTTGTTTGAGCTGCACAATTAATTGTGATGTAATTAAAACTGTAATATGGTAAAGTGCCAAATCCAAACTGCAGGAGGTGCAGTTGTGAAAAGCGTTGGACCATTATGTTCCAGCCTATAAAATCATATTCTCGAGCCACAAAGAAAAATGAAAGACACTGTAGCTGCTTACTGTCTTCATCAATTACACCACTGTCACGGGAGCCAAACGTCTCTCTGCTGAAACCACAGAACATCCAGTTTGCCATCTACTGATATAATGATGTACAGTAAATGCACCGTTAATGCTGCTTAAATATCAATGAAAGGAAACGGTGCGCCAGGCAACTTCATAAAGCTCTGGCTTCACACTCACGACAGTAAAACAAAGTTCGGTTGACTGTTCAGACAGTGCAGACAAACATTACATCAGTGGGGGTTGAGTCCATTTCAAATACAGCCTCTCACTTCTGTCTTCCTCCTCCAAATTAAAGCCTCACTTCTCTCGTATCCTGCTTTAATTTCCTGCCTTTTCTTTTCTCCAATATTGATGACAAAGCGCCACACACTACGATTCATGCCATTTCCTCTCTGCATCTGCACTCAAAGGACCATCAGACATCACTGACATCATGAAAGAAACATCATACATGCATTTTGTCCCCCACTACTGTAATATCCCCGTAGCATATTTTCTCATAAGTCTTTTGATATGATGTGAATTCCCCCCAAAGGTTCAGTGTTGAAACTATTGAAAAAGAATTTCCCAGTTTCAAAAAAAAACATTTTCTCAGAATTGTCCCACCGAGGCCTTGTGTCATGGCTCTTTTTCATTTTCAGAGCCATTATTTCACCAAGCTGTACTTAAGCAGTCTTAAAATGACATGAATCATGAGTCAAATTCAACACACATTACTTTCCAATAACCTCAAAGTAGAGGCTGACATCCAACAAGGATTTCTTGAGGGACGGATGTTATTACACTGTGTCATCTGGATCGGGATTGGAGTGGGAAAAATCAGGCCTTGGGGGTCATATGAGAGTCAGGAAGAATTTATATCTGCCCCATCTCAGTTGTTTTATATGCTACAGCTGTCTCAGTGCAGGGTGATGATGCCTGATTATCTCCTCCACATACAGTAAATCCAGGTAATCAGTTTAACGCAGGCTTGCTGTCACGATCTGCTGCTATATTTAAGTTGGCGAAGGCAGCAGCTGCATCAGCGTCGACATGGAAATTGCACAGGATCAAAACAGGATTGAAAGTAAAAAACTGATATATTAGCATAGGATGAGTTATCATCTGAGACAAAGAGACGAGAATTTAAATTACACACGTTTCAGAGTCTGAAAACCTGATATTTAGGTCAATCTGATGGAGCAGAGCTACAGTAAACAGAGGCTGAAATGTACTATGACCCACACACATCCGTCTATGTACATATTCAAAACTACACAGCTGCTACACTTGCACATAACGAATCAGCCTCATTAAGAGCAGACCCCCCTCTCCCCTGTTCTCTATTCTTGTCTCATTTAGCTTCACTCTGTCTGTCAGTGCTGTGCATTCCCTCAGTGTTGCTATTTGAATCCCTACATTGTGTCTAAATGATTCAAATTCAAAAACAGCGACTTCATAATTGTGATCATGTGAAATTTTCTCCATTAAAATTACATGAATGTCTGTTAAAAACATTACTAATGTGTTTTTGGTGATGTTTTATCAGTAAAGTCGTGTCTTCTACCTGTTGTCCTGCTCCCTGATAACGGCCGGCCACAGGAATGTACAGCAGCGTGCGTGCTGATCTTCGTTGCCACGGTTTCCATAATAAACATGCGACTACTGAACCCAGAGCAGACTACCTTGGTTCGGCGTGGGTAAACATTAGTCGTGTCTCAGTTGAGGAGCTGCATCCTGCACAGGACCAGGAATGAACTCCAGCCGTTACTTAGCAACGTTAACAGCTGCAGCTGGTTCAGCTGATTACTCACTGGGAGTTCACCTGCTGACCACACCAAGCCACTTCCTTCAAAACATGATGTAACTTTTACATCCTTTTCCTTCACATGGACATGAGATACTTTATTACAATTATTTTAGTGTAACTTTTTTTCCACTGTGGATTACTACACTGACCAATGACCAATGAGCTCCCCTGCCTGCTCACACACCTGCTCCCTGTTTCCTGTGTCTCCCAGCCAGTCACAGCTCCTGGCATCATCATCATCATCATAATCATCATCATTGTCATCATCGTCATCATCATCATCAGCTTATGTTTCTGTGTGTTTCCCCAGTGCACCTTCTCCCTGTGTGGAGCTCCCTGTTTTTTGTACCTGCCTGCTTCTCCATCCATCTGTCCCTGAGCCTGGTTTTCTTCAGTTCATCAATTAAAGCACCTTCACTGAACCTACTGCCACCATCAGGCTGCCATATATGGTCCAACAAAAAGGCCCCAAAAATAGTGGAAATTATCATTTGAAAGGTGATGCTTTCAAATGGTAATTTTTTGGTTAAACAAACAGTATTAAGCCTGAAAAATATTCTGTTTACTGCTGCACAAGGCAAAGGAAAAACAGCTCAACCCTCACGACTGAGAAGAAATTGATATTGTGGCAGCATGCCACAATATAAACATTGACTGCCACATATTGATTTTTTTTTTTTTTTTTACTATTTCAAATCTTATTTCATTGTAGAGCTGTGTGCAGTGCATCTCTCTCTCTCTCTCTCTCTTCACATTGACAACAGAGCTGTCTGTCAACAGCCCGTCCTCTCCGTGCACATTCCACATCAAAACATCAAAACAGGCGCGGGAGGGAGAATTTCTGGTGGCTTTTCCACCTGCATGAAATACGGCTAGCGTCACAGCTAGTTAATATTGACTGCTTGTGGAAGTGGGTAAAGTAAATGTTTATTCCTCTGCTCTGATGTTGAGTGGCTGCCCTCGCCATCCACCGAGAAGTATTCTCTCTGACTCAGACAGAGGGCACATCCTGAGGAGGCGTATCTATGAGCTCAATCCCGACCGTCTGTGATTAGCCGTCCAATTAATTTGTTTTGGAGACTTCCAGGCTAAAGTTGGTGTTGCCGTGGCAGCTGAAGCAGCAGGGGATGGTCAGGTATGGATAGCGGCTAATGAAGAGGGGAGGTTCAGTCAACATGCAGCCAGCAACAGGTGAGAGTGACAGCAAACACAGAGATAGAGCTGTGTGTGCCACAGCTATTTATTTGCTCCAGAACTCGGCAATTAAATTATTTGCTGAGTTCATCAACAGTAGGAATAAAAACAGGTCCAATCAGTCTTCTGGAGCTTTAAAACATATTGCATCATGCTAAAACTGTCTCTGTGCAAATGTGACTTTCTCTCCAGTATTAATAGCTGACAATGCCAAACAATTTAACTCCACCTGCAGAAGAAGAGACAGTCAAAACCTCTACAACGGCAACTCAGTGGCATCTTTATTGGCTCAACATGAAACGTCCTCTTCCAAAAAAGCCTCAAAGAGCCTGAGAGAAATAAACATGTGTACCAGTATGTACGCATTAAGCAATTACAATATATATTCTGCAAGGGGTTAAAAGGTTGAGTGCTGCAATGGATTCTCACTACAACACAGCGAAGAGGGACAGGTGGATGATATTTAACACATGGATAACTTTCCTACCCTCAGCTACTCTCACGGCAAACAGAGTGCAGTCCTGACTGAGACAGCACCGGCTGTGATCCGTCTTTGCTCATCACCTCGAGCAAACACACATGTCCAATCTAAAAAAAAAAAATAAAAGCCCAAAAAATGCTTCTTTTCACCATTGGCTCCATGTCCTGACAGGATAAAGCCAGGGATGTAAGCCCCCACTTCAAAGTGCGGTGTAAGGGGTGCAAGCTTTACATTCTGCTAATCTGACCTGTGGGCAATGCTTTAGCCACTAGCTCTAATGTTAATCCTTTGACTGTGGTTCTCCTATATCCAGCCCCCGCTCAGCTCTACACAGGCCACAGATCCTGGTGTCAAAGAGAGGCTGAACCCCGGAGACGCTTTAAGTCTGCTTTTTGTTGTTTCAAAACACAATGTCAAACACGGCGCTCGTTGTCTCTTCAAGATGTAATCAGGCTGAGAATTCACCAAAGGGCTTTTATTATCAAAGACAGATTGCCCTGGAGATGTGTAGGTTTAGCAGGAGCTACAGGCGCTGCTCACGCACAGCGGGGGCCTCGGCTGCTCACGCTTCGTCACGACAGCTACTCTGACACTTTCTGCTAATTGTAGCCGCTGTAGAAAAAGCAGATGGAGAAGGTCTCGCTGGGATGACCTCATCAGCCTCCGCTTCTTCCCTTCAAGAACTGATTTCTAATAGACTTCATCCTCTTGACCCATCCTGACTGACCACCACATGGACCCCTGGTCATGGTGCTTGGGGCCCCTCGTATGTCCCCCACTATATATAATTACATTATTGTTTTATTGCCGAACATCATGATCATTGTTACTATGATCATAATGTCTGTGTTCACCTACAAATATATGCTCTTATTATACATTATTACTATTATTATTGATCATAATCAGTATAATTATTGCTACCATTCATTACTGTTATTACTATTAAATACAATCAACTTCAACTTCATCAGTACACACACACTAGTCTCTGTTACATCGTAGAGTCCCAATGCTCAGATAGAGCCACGTTTGCTGTTTCCTCCTGTTCACACGGTTGGTGAAATTTTCAAACCAAAAATATAAACTGTCTCTTGAAATTTGTGTTGGTTAGTGCAATCCCATCAGTTTCCATTACTTTTCAAAATAACTCGAAAGCAGTCTCTTTCACAACAGCGTTTATCCAAATTACAAACATACATGAACAGCTCCATCCAGTGATGCTGACATGCTTCAACAGTGTGTTTGTGCTGTAATCCCTGAAGTGTCACAGATGAGACATGTAAGCCCTGCTCACCAGCTCTCTCATAGTGCTGCTGGCTCCATGTTTGCACATGAATGTTTTATCACTTCGCAGCAGTTTAAGAGCTGATATTCCACAGTATCATTTTCAGCTCTCTAAACGACCTTAATTCCTGAAGCTTTTGGGCTTTTTTTTTTTCTTTAACGTAGTGTACATGCCGGCAGTCGTGGTATTTAAGATCCAGGCTATCGCTCTCTGTAGCCCACACACACACACAAAAGCGCTCTCACGATGCTAAGGTGGCCTGGCATTTGCTGTAAACATTTATCCCCATCCATAGTGAACGTTGTGGCTGCCGTGACAACCTACATAGACATCAAAGACGGAGACAGAGCAGGACTTGAGCGTCTTGGCGAAGAATTTATTCTGGTAATAGCCACACACATGCACACACACACATAAACGCACAATCACGCACTGAAAAACCACAAGCGCACACACCCACACATCCTCCCACACCCTGAAAATTAATGTCGCTACCTGCTAGATGTCATTTTGCATCATGTGAAAAGGGCCACTGACACAGGAGGAGGGATACACACACACTTACTTAGAGGAAAGGCGTGCGTTAAAGGTTGCATACACACATTTCTCTCCTCAGAGCCTGTGTGTCGCTGTTCTAAGATGTCCAGGAGACGCTGAGTGAAACTGCTCGCTGCTGAAGACACAACCCGTGTGTGTGTGTGTGTGTGTGTGGGCGGTGTTATCCATTTTTTTGTTTATAGACAGGATCGCTAATACCCGTTAATGAGATAGAAGTTAAGTGTTGTGTTGTTCAGGGACCGGGGCGGTGTGACATCTGATAAAACTGCAGAGGACAGGAAGGTGTTGGAAGCAAACAAAGGCTGCGAAGTGTGAAAACCAACAACTCGATGCATGGGGGGAAGGATGCAGACAGATACTGCCCACAGTGCTGCAGAGACAGTGGCAGAGAGAATATATCACATGCATGTCCCTGTATATGTCCCTATATAACATATCTTTGCATATCCATATGATATGTATAATACATACAATAATACATTTTGTGTATATTAGAAATATCCAGATTTCTGCATAAACAATAATCCTATATGCCTCTATTTGTTTTTAATTTCTACCTTTACATTGAGGGGAAGGGGTCTCAGACTTTCTGAACACACTACATATTGATGTAACGTATGCTGAAGCATGCATACATACATAAACATACATAACTGTGGGAGCTAGGCATTATGTCGCATGAGTTAAATGTTTCCATTCAGGTATTCCGATTAGTTTGAGACTCCATGCCTCATCAGCAGCAATCCTGTGGCTGCTAGCCCCAATATAAACAGCGTATGACATTTCCTTAGCATGGGCTTGGATTTATTTATTTATTTCTATTCTACACAGCTCACCGTGGCTCTTTAAGAAAACCATCCTCAGTCTCTGAGCCCAATTCGAACCCCCACCACCACCCTGCAACATACTTCAGACGGGCTCTGTGTGTGTACGTGTGTTTGGATAAACAGCAACGTTGTGCGACTGTGAATCAGCATTCAGAGAAGACCTGTGCCTGTGCCACTGCGTGCATACTGAGCCGCTGCTGTTGCTGCTGCTGCTGCTGGAGCTGCTGCTGTGAAGCCTTACAGATATTTCTAAACCATAGACTCGTAATTACAGCATATTTGGATTATCGTGAAAGCATAAAGGGAGCGAGCCAGCTTGAATAGTAATAAGCTATGAATCTAATGGCCTCTGAAGAGCAGACACAGAGTCCATTAATTAGTATCTTCGCTCTGTAACTTGAAATAAAGAGATGTGAGGAGGAGATCTGAGGCATTGATCGCTAATGTGGCAGAACTAGCCAACCAGTATCTGTCAGGTTTGGGTAGGGTGTCTATGCATGTGGGCGTGTGTGTGTGTAGTCCACCCACAGTAGGAGCAGGGTTTACAAAGAGAGATGTCCTTAATGAGAGGGCTGCAGGCAACGACACAAACACACACACACGCAAAACATCCTCTATCAGTGCTGCTGTCCCACCTCATTTTGTTCCTCGCTGCCTCCTGTCTATGTTTATTTGGCACCAGCCCCTTGAGTGGGTCCCTGTGTAAAACTTCCCAACACACACACACTGCAGCTTGTTCCACTTCATGCTTCCTGAGTGAAATTAAAGCAGCACCTGGCTGTTTTATAGCATTTACTACTATATTTTACTATGTTGTATTTCTTCCATCAGGTCGCGGCCAAGATCTGGGGGGGAAAGTTTCTACATTGGACCTTTGGTGACTTTAAAGAAAACAACAACAACAAAAAAAACAACAACTGCTGGCTTGCACTGACCCAGACACACACACACACACACACACACACAAAAACAAAAGGTAGCCTTTGCTTTGCAGGGATCCAGTGCCACTCACCAGATAAAATTGGAAAACACTAATGTGCCATTTTCCATTTGACATCAAATACACACTTTTATCCTGACATTGTGACAAACACCAAGTGAGGAAAAATACATTTCCAAAATGTCAGCGATGTCATAGAAACACAGCTAATGAGCCCTCTTTCACCTCTCATCCTCCTCTTTTTTTGAGAATCTGAAACAGCACCCTCTTGGTCTGTTGTGTCTGTGATGTTTACACAAAAATCACATCAGACCTGTGAGTGTGGAGTTCACTCACAGAGGGACACATGGGAGGGAGGTGCAGAACAGTGAGGCTGAGCCTTTGTCCTCACCACTGACATTTGTCAAATTTGGATTTTTAATAGTTTAACATAGGTTTGTTCTTTTACATATTAGCTTATGTTTAAAGATAAAGTGGGATGAAGTGATAACTTTGTAATTCTGACAGGTATTTGAAGGTTGAAGGAGGCTGAGAGCCATGCACCTCCATAGCCTGTGTGTGTAAAGGATAACTAGGCCCTGGAGTGTGAAAGGGGGATTGTTCTGCAGTAATAAAATGGGGCTGGAGCAGGAGATGGAGAAAATGACAGCATGGAGGAAGAAGGAGCGCTAGTGAAAGGTGAATTGGTGCACGATGGGAGAGTGACAAGACAACAAACCGGCAGAAGGTGGACAAATAAAGAGGAGGGAAATTAAAGAGGAGCAAATAGCTGATAATAGGTGATCCAGGAGGGGAAATTAAACAAAAGACGTGAGAGGAAAACCGGAGAGGAAGCAGGGGAAAGGTTGTGGGCAAGAGATAATATTAGAAACAGGTCAGTGAGCACCATCCCTATC
>OMNW01007712.1:9387-26668 GCA_900303245.1 Selene dorsalis
CCCTCGTCGGATCCTCGAGAGTTGCTCCTCCACAAAATGATCATCGTTGTGTTAGGAAGCATTCATCTTGATTATACAGACAGCAACGCTTTGATAATGATCTGCGGGAGACGGTCGTCAGAAGTTTGTCAAAAAACACTAAATGTCAAATCCCCGGCGGTGGTATCTAACTATCTGGTGGTGTGACACAGGCTGTCATGCACACACATTAAAACACACACATGCACACACACACACCACCTCCTCCTCGTCCTCCCCCCTCAGACTTGGCCAATGAGACGTATGCCTCTTATTGCCTCCTGTGCCTCCTCACTGTATTGCGAGAAAGAGATGGAGTGGAGAGCACGCAGCTGCAGACCAACAACAGCAGCAGCAGTGTGTGTGTTTGTGTGTGTGTGTTTGGCAGAAACACATATGTACAAAAACACTGCAGGAACATGGAAACAGAATCCCCCACATTTGTTGCGGAGCTGTTTGTGTTTACGTTTGTTAACCGCCTCTTTTCTCAAAGTCAAAGAAGAAAAGTGACTTGAAAGAGAAAAAAATTTCAACACCAACTTCAGCCTGGCGTCGGTGTGGTTTTAATAAACGTATGAAACAATACTTGGCAACATATAACATGCTCTTAATGCCAGCGTCAGAAGTGTCCTTTAAAGGGAGGCTGTGCAGAGCTGAGATCTGGGTCACACACACCGACTCCATCCAGATCACATGAAGCACTTTATCAGGGGGTCGAACTCAAAGTGAGACCTGAGGTGTTTGTAATTATCCCTGGAAACACGGTTGAACAGCAAATTAAACTAAAGAGGCGAAGTCATGATGCTCTGAAAGATATCGTGAAAGGACAAGTTGTGTTGTTTTCAAAGTGGAACACGTGAGCTTGAAAATAACTTTCTGATTGATTTATTTCCACACATAGGTCACGTGATAACAACCGAGCCATCTCCATGACGACTGAGGAAGCTGCAGCAGCTGAAACGAGGTCGGAACTCCCAGACAGAAGCCAGTAAGTGAAGTTTTACTTAAGATTTTGGTTGTTTTGTTTCTCATCACGTGTCAAAACATGCATGTGCGTTTTAAAGTCCGACGCCTCTGCTACTGAAGTCTGTCAAAAATCAAACCTGCGACACGTTTTAATTCTTCCTCCAACCGACCTCCAAAAGGAAAGGTGACCCAGGGTGTAGACATATGTACATTTATGCATGTGAAATACAATGAGTAGCTGCTTTATAATTTAAATTTTAATGACATTGCAGGTTTCTCTCCTGTAGTCGATCACGCTCACATAAACCGACAACGTAGCGAATGGTGAACGAGTGGAATTCCTCTTTAAAATGTTAATTAGGCCTGGCTCAAATCTGTGTGTGTGTGTTTGAGTGAATGAAAGCACTTCACAGCCAGGCAGCCACTGTATATGCATGATCGCTTGTGTATGTATTTTGCAGCCTCTAAATGAACTGCCAGCTTTCAATACGATTACGCCGTGTGACCTTTTTAAAGGAACTGACATAATATACAGGATTTAGTTCATTATTGAGCAACTTTATGCACGGCAGGCTTTTATTTTTGACAAGCGAGATCACAGGAGAGCAGTGAAGGAAAAAAATTTAGAGTCATTTCAGTCTAGTTTCAGTTAAGTCAATAAATCCTCTTCAGTGTCTCTCACATCCTGAGTTTCGTGAGGCCTCAGTGCCCCCCCCCCATGTTTGTTTTGTCCCCACATATGGCCGCAGTGGCCATGCCCGCCGCCGCTGACAGCCCTCCCCGGCTTCCCGGCGAGCAGGCTAACATCTTGAGTGGGTACAAACGTGGACCGAGCCTCCCTTGCTTTGGCTGACGTCCAAACTCTGTCTCGCATCTTCTGGGAGAACAAGAGGAGAAATGGAACAACTGGTTTTAATGAAACAATTACAAGACACTAATTATTATGTTAATGTTTTGCTACTATCATCAGCCACCGCTAACAGCCTCCTGCACCTAGAGGTTCAGAGCCTGCCGTGTGTGTGTGTATGTGTGTGTGTTTCTTTTCAGCTAGGTGGGAAGATGGACGTTTTTCAGCAGGCAGCCATGTGTATGGCAGGAATGTGTTGAAATGTAAAAAGGGCCACAAAGCGCCGGCTGTTGTCACTGAATGTCAGGTACATTAATTCCCATAATGCTCAGCACAAATAAATTAGCAGCAGGGTTGCCAGTGATTCAAAGCCATCAGTTTTAGGTGTGTGTGTGTGTGTAGGAAGAGGAGGAGGAGGGTGGGGGGTTTAGGCTCAGGAGACAGGGCTGGAGGCAAGAACACACACAACGCACAAAACACACACACACAAACGCACACACGCACACAAATAAACACATGCATCATGCAGAGGCATGAACACACATATGTAAACACATGCATCATAGGCTCTCCCTCCACACACACACACACACACTGTGGAGGCCACTGTTAATGCAGCAGCACTCGTACATGTGTTGTGCATTAAAGGATAATTCCTGCAGGTGAACGTGTTTGACAACGGCGCTCAGTAAATAAACATCAAACTGTCGTCTGTAGCTTAACATAAATGTGAACGCAGCTGATCTCAGACCAGCGGAAAAGTCACAATCTTCTCATACAGAGACCAAGAACAGACAGGACCAAGTCACGAGTCAGAGAATCATAATGTGTGAAAAGCTGCCGACACAAATGATACAACAGTTTAATATATTATCATCATTTTTTAGGCAAAACTAATTAATATTCTGTCGTTTTATCTTCTCAAATACAAGGATTTGCCTCTCAAAGCATTTTAAAGACAAGACTTTTGGTATTTTTAAAAGACTCCTCTCACATTGGCATATTTTTAAGCACCGAAAAAGTAGGAATTCATTCTATTTTGTTTAAAACAAGTGGAAAATTGCCTGTTTCCAACACATACCAACTTGTTCCTAGTATTTTTAAGGATTTGTTTTGATTTTGTTCTGTATTTAAAAACTCGAAAATTAAACTTAATATAGAAGATACTGGAAACAAGCTGCTTTTTTTTTGTTTTTTTTGTATAAACGCACTTTATACAAGCACATCAGACCTGAAACTGCTCATAGGTGAGGGGACGTTTTACTTTGAAATTTGTGAGAATTGATCTTTTGATTATCGGCTCTGACCTCTGAGTCTTTGTGTCCATTGTCTGCCGTGGTTTGTTGTTGTGGCCGCGCTCTCAGCCAGGTCTCCCCTTTGAACGCGCTGTTTAACTCTCGGTGGGACTACCTGTGTGAATGATGGGTCATTGAATGCAGCAACAATGTGGCCGACTGTCTGCCATAAGTCAGTGAATGAGGTGATTCATGAACAGTGGGCACGAGGTCTTGGCTGCGACTCTTTGATTGAAACCTGTTTAGCCAGAACTACTAATTTCATTACATGGTGTCAGCGCACACTGAGCGGCTCCTAAAGGGCCTGCTTTGAACTCTCGGGGCCCAAACAATGACATGGGGCAGTGAGGGGGCCTGATGGGAGTGTGACGGGTTGGTGCTGGGTTGAAAAACAAACCCCCTCCTTCCATTTAAGAAAAAAAAAAAAAAAAAAGGCACGAAGGTTTTTCATAATGCTGAAGTCTGTCAAATATTTTGATATGTCCCACACACCATGGTGCAGCAGCTCCTCCTGGGCTTTTTGCCTTTCAGCGGGGGAACAATTGACTTTCTTCACGTTCAAGTCGTCCGCCTCCCCGCCTCCAGGCAAAAGCTTTCATGAGGAGCCATGGCTTGCCGTTGCAGCTGTTCTGCTGGGGTTCTTCCCATGGACACCGTGGATAAAAACTCTTTGAGGAAGCCACTTCAGTTGTGTGGCCTTGCAGGTTTCTCTCTTTTTTTTTTTCCTCCCTCTCATCCAAAACTTGGCTCAAGAGAAACTTTGGGTTGTTGTTTCTTTGTCGGGCCAGAGTTGGCCTTGACTCGGCCTTTTTTCCCTCCTCTTTGTGTTGTGATGATGCTTTAAGCAGCACAATGATGAGCAGAGAGTCCAGAGATCTGGCTGCAGCAGCAGCAGCAGCCTGCAAACACGAAGCTGCACTGTCACTTATTCAAAGCTGAATTTTCCTCAGCTCAGATATTTGAAAACGAAGCTTCAAGGAAACCAAACGTGGACATTTTTTACAGTGTGTGAACATCCTCTCTAGCAGAGAGACTTCCAGAACATGCACCATGAAGGTAACTTTGTAAAGTTCACTGCAGATAGAGGAGGCGTATGAATATTCATGAAAAATTACCCGAGCTCTTGGCGCCTGATAGCGGAGCCTTTTCTGCCGTGGTATTAGGCCTGTAAAAGAGATGAAAGGCTTGTGAACCATCCCCACTTCCTTGGCCTTATACTGGGACACAATGGCCAACCAGCCGCTCAATTAGTCTGCCATCTTAGACTGACTGTTTGACAGGTCTAGCTAATTGTTAATCCCGCCATAACTGTTGCTCAGAGTAATTAATCATGTAACAAAAGGGCTCTCAGCGAGGCAACCCCACCACTGCGGATGTGTGTCAAACCGAGAATATGAGAGGGGGGGAAGCATCGGTAAAGGTTGTCCAATTCACAGCCGAGGTTGATCAACAAATATTTAATCTTCATTTGCAGCACCTTGGCGGCGGCGAGCAGCGAGCGACCGTGTCGCTTGTTTTCCCCCGGATGTAAACAAGTGTGTGCGTGAGATCTCCTGGCTTATGTAAATGCGTCTCCGTGTGAGCTCCACATGCACGGGGATCCAGGGGTCAAGTACCATTCATCATGAGATGGAGTGTCATTTTCTCCACTTCATACGCAGGCAGCTGCTTAAGAGGAGCCAGAGAAAAGAAGGTATTCTTTGAGGGGGGAAAGAAAAGGCAGAGCCGAGCACAATCCCGGCTTCAGAGAGGAGGATGGTGGGGAGGTGGTGAGGGGTGAATAGGAACACAAGGTGCCACTGTGTCAGAATTTAAATGTGAGCACAACCGGTGATGTCATTCACCTCCCCAACCCCACCTCAAGTCATAAGACGAGCCACATTCCTGGGAACGGGAAACGGACACAAAGAGCCACCGTGTTTTGCAGTTTTGCAATACTGACTCATTTCTCTGTGACCCATAAGTGATTTTTTTTTTTTTTTTCTCGGTGTGTCCAAACGATGATTAATATCTGTTCTCTATCTCCGTGCCGAGTGGTCGCGGCGGAAAACAAGAACAACTCTTGTTTTGGATGAAGAAGGAATTCGAGGCTCCCAGGCTATGGGATCTCATAAAGGCCAAATTGGATAATTTGAGGGAAAATGGACGTAGGTCATGTCTCATCTCCATCTTTTTAAAAAGATTTAAAGATAGTCACACGAGGTCTGGTGTCCGCCAACGTTTTACGAGACCTTTTTCCCGAGGCCGTCGGCAGTTTGTTAACGTGTATCGCTTTGTTGCTGAATGCTGCACGTAACAAAAATCTAATTCACCTCCTCGTCCGCCGGCTCTTGAAAGTCATCCTAATTTTCTCACCCTCTTCCCTCTGTGGGGAACAATCATCAGCCGCCAGCACCGGCCGCCGAACACGAAGAAGGAGAAGAAAACCTGATGATGATTTGAGCAACAAAACAAAAACCTTTGGGGAGTCACTGGCTCTCCTGCCGGCCAACCCACCTCCTCCTCTGCCACTGCAGAAAAGGACCAAAGCACAATGCCACACACACAAAAACCTGCAGACAATAAACAGAAACAGTAGGAATCCTTCCCTAATTTGACTTGCTCCACAGGTGGTCACCAGCTGCATACGAACAGGTTACTGGGGGCCCCAGTGGAGGAGCAGAGATTTTCATTTTAAGTGGAACAATGGGCAACTGCTCAGGTCCCAAAACCAGGAGGTCATTTCACTCCCTCTCTCCTCTCGTTCTATCTTTCTTTTCTTTCTTTTTTTTTTTATTTGGCAGTGCCTGGAGGTAAGTTGCGGCTCCACGGCAGCAGACAGTGAGGGCTTTTGTCTCTGCGGCTGTGCACAGAAATGGGGGCTATCAGAAATTCCCCGTCTTAGTTCACATGATTCAATGAGAGCCCTGTGTGTCAGTCTGAGAGCTGTTCTTTTCTTGTCTATTCATGTCGTTACACCGGAGGGAAAGACCCGGCTACACTGACGGCTGGAGGCCTGCTTTTACTCATCCAGCAGGACAACAAACTCTGCAGAACCCCGGGTTCATTTAACCCATAATTATCTGCTGGTGCTTCACCGTGGACCAAAAGTTTAAGACACGCAAACGGCCTTGAAATCCATTTACCTCGCTGCCATAACTCAGCAGAAAAGGATGAAGATAAACAAATAAAAACATCTTTGCTGTTTGATTCAGGTTGACGAGTCAGAGACAGACACATGGTCAGATTCAGAGAACTGGTCTTCACTGGATGACGACTCTGAGCAGAGGATGTCTTGCAGGCAGAAGGGCTTTTCCAATAATCCCTGCTCAGATGTGGAGCATGGAAATCTAAAGTGCACTCCTGAGGCACAAACAGACACCTGACCACCCAACAAGAGGAAGTAAATCAGTCCATGCGATCTGGGATGATCTAAACTCTTTACGGACAAAAATGCATCATGGATTTTCTCAGGTGGAGCCGCCTACGCAGTAAAATCTGCAGAGCATTAAAAAAAATCCAAGACTTTATAAAGTGTAGGACATTAAACTCCACGGGAAACCAGTGGGATTTCAACTCCATTAGATCTCTGGTATACAAACTAAAATGAACAACAATTTGTTTTATGCAAATTGAGGATTGTATTGTCCAAAATTACAGGGAGAATTGTTGAATTCGTCATCGAAACAGCCTTGGAAAGAAACTGTTTTTCCTGGCAGTGGCAGAAACGGTGGTTGCTGGCAAACGGTGTAATCATTGGACTCCACTAATGTCCATTCTGCTCGCTTTACAACATATCAAACCACGCATCTCCCAAAAGTGAGCGAAACACAAAAGTGGAGTAGAAGAGGAATGACTTAATCTGAACCGGAGTCACTTGATTTGTCTGTAACCGTCCCACAAGAAAAGGCTAAAGGGAAGTTTTCTGCGCCTCGAAGCCAAAATGAAAACAACAACAAAACAAAAGCTGCAGCACTGGAGGAAGAAATAAGCATCAGACACATCTTTTAATGCCCTTTGTACCAAATTCACTCTCCAAGTCTTCAAGTCAGAGTTCCTGTTGTTCAATTTTCAGGATGCAATCTCCTAAAAAGCTCTCAAATTAAACAAGAGTTCAAGTCACATGAAAGCAAAAATGGACTAATAGTAATCACAACACCCAAACTGAGTCTGGAATCATTTTTATTATGCTTGTTGCCTGTAACCACACGAGTTGTGCAGCCTAATTTATGTATTTTTAATGTACTTTTATTATTTTTCACCCTCCCCTCAGAGTTCATGTGAGGCAGCGGTTGACAGGCAGTGGCAGCAGCGTGCCGTCCCTCTGGGTCACCTTAAACTGCAGCCGCGCCCGAAAATAAAACTTTCATCTCCCCTCGCCGTCGCTTCCTGAACTTGCCCCCGCGTCCCTTCATTTAAATTCACACAGCTGATGTTTTGTTGTGAGCAGGCGTTGTCAGAGAGGATAAAGAAAGGTTACCTGGTGGCTGAGAGCGAGATGCTTTACACCAGCAGATTTATCCACACTGATGTTTTGATGTCACCACCGGCTCCTCCAGGCGCTTTGCTGTTGTAACGAACCAAACCCCAATCAAATCTTTGAAGTAGTCATGTATGCCTAAGTGCCGTCTACCTTAATGCTAAATAATTAGCAAGTGAGCGCGGCTCACTGGGATTGCTACCTCAGGGCTAAACTTGCTTTTCCTGCTTTGATCATTACATTAATTAAATCTGGCTCCCTTGACAGGTCGGGGGCTAAAAAACAGGTAGGTGTCATAGGCACCTCGGCGGAGACAGAAGCACCTGGTGTGTGTGAGCGCTCCAGCTGTCAGCGGCGGTGCCTGAAGAGTCAGACGGCGGTGGCGTTAATTCGAACCGATGTCCCAAAAGGGGAGGGGAACAACTCAATCGTAAGACACCCCGATTCTCCGGTCTGGAGGCGGGTGAGGCTGCAGCTTTGCAGCAGCTTTGGCCAGAGGAGGAAAGAAGTCATGTTGTCAGACCTCAGTGTCAGCTCGCGTCATAACCAGCGCCTGGGGGACAAATTAGAAGTGTGTTTCGAGAGATGTGTCAAAAGTGTTCTCGGTCCACATCACAGCAGAGAAATCGTGCAAAGAGGGACCTAAACCAAAGTCAAACGCCAAGGGGGGTCAGAGGAGCGACTCACCTATGATTTATTTAAATCAAAATGGCTCCAAACGATGAATAATTGCACGAGCGAGCATCCGTGTGTCGACTGTTGAAGTAATTATTCATGTCGAGCTTGTTCAGGAGGTCAACACCAGACTGTAAACACCACATGGAAAAAATACTTTTAATTCTCAAGTCACTAATCACAGTTTCATGGACAAACACAACAACAAAGGTCAAAGGTCGCCATGATTCCTGCATTTGCCTACATTCAGATTACTATTCAAACATAAGGAGGAAAGTGAGTGTGTGTATGGAACCTGACAGGCAAAACCCAGGGCAAACAGGATCCCATAACTCTGGACTGAGCTCTTGTGATGCCACCTAAGATGAGGCCTGACCCAGGAGCTTTTCATGTCTTTACCACTGACCTGGGAGCAGTGAATGCGCCATGAGTTAAAGTCCTGTTTCCAAAGACTGTTTCACTCTCCTCTGCAGCAGCTGCCACAGGCTGCTCAGCAGAAAAACCTCTGTGTCCGTGTTGAAAATAAGACAAATGACATTAATTTCATATGAAATAATGTCGACTGTGTTTGTTGGATCCGCTCATTTTCAAAAGCAGCTTTCTCTGCCTGAGCCCAGCGGCCTTTCCTCCACATCCTCATCCAGCGCCCCACACCACAGAGCGTTCAGTAGTAATTAGTGTCTTCAATATGTTTAACCATCCCACATACCTGTTTAATCAAACCGTTTTCTGGGCATGTATTCAACCTTCAAAGGCGGCGTTTGAAAAGGACTCGGAAAACACAAAAGCAAGTCGTCTCTGAAGCTCCTTTTGATCTAGATCATTAACGTTTTGGAATCAGAAGTTGACATAAGGCCCGGTTTTGTTGCCGCACTCCTGGATCCATTTCTGTGCAGTGGAAGTTGAAGATGTTTGGAAAATTGCTCCGATTATAGTGTTCATGTGCCATTTGATACCGGTTCCAAGAACAAGGGAAACTGCAGCCAAACCAGACTACACCAATAAGAGCTGGCGGAACTGGCCGTCCTTTCATAGACCACATGGTCTCTTTACCGAGTGGACACATTTTATTATCATGGTAATCGACTTTGTAATTTTTGGTGTGAACAGCCCCACCCTGCTCCGGTTACAATAGAGGGATCTCAACACCAATTAAGGCCGAGTGCATCAAGGAACAATAGTTTACTGGAAAGGACAGATGAACTGGACTGTGAGTGTTTGAAAGGCCACAGGTTCGTCAATAATCGCTCCTGTTTTCTGTTTTTACCTTCTCAGTCCTCATTACAGCTTGTCGACACTGAATCGACTTGTAAATAAGCGTCGCCGCCAACATACATTAGCTGGACGGTTTGGCCGTGGGCATCAAAGATGGACGCCATGGTGGAAAAGTTGTTGCATTGAGGGGTGCATTCAAAGCCAAGCGACAGGGCGTTCATCGCTCTCCAGCAGGGACATCAAATGACGACACAATAATACGTTCTTGGATTTCACAAAGACGGTTTTGGAGCGAAGGACGGGCCTCCCACACGCCTGTCTCTAAACCTTTCAAGCGCGAGCCCCTCGTTCCTCAGCCCAACTTCTTTTTTCTTTGAGACGGGCACATCAAAACTGAAAAGCGCTCATCATCACATCATCAACTCGCTCTCCTGTCTCCTTCAGTCGGTTTCCTCCCCAAGCCTCGGAGCGGCGACGCCTGCGCCCACGGGCAGCGTTTCTGAAAAATCACAAGAAATTCATTTCCTCCCTGGATGGAAAATAACAAAGGCATTCCTCATGACAGGCCCCTCTTCCTGTCATCTGCAGGCCACAAGTCTACTGATCTATTAATAGAGACCCCCTCCTCTTCCCTTCTTTATCACAACCAGACTGCAGAACTCTCATCAGGTGATTCGATTAACAAATTACAGACGGGCAGGAAGTCTGCGAACAATTTAGGCAAAGGTAAAAATAAATAGAGACACTGTACAGTCTGCTTTTGGGGGGATTGTGGTAGTATACACCATTAAATATTCAGTTTGATTACTCTTTACTCAGTAGCAGATTTCTGACCTAGTTCACAGTAATTAGGTTTACACTGTTCAGCCACTTTAGTAAACAAGGATATTTTCCTGGTGAGATAACTTTGTGGCGGCAGCAGCTCTCCGTATCTTGGCGCAGAGCCTCAGCAGGGATTATCTTCAATCTGAAGGAGATACCTATCTGTTATGTTGATATTTCTGTTTTAATAACAGCACTCTGTCCCACCAGAGATGCAGAGACAGAGCTCGCTGTGCTAAGACTCTCTCTGCATTGTTGTTCGTACTGTGCGTCCTTGTGGTTTCATGTGACAGTGCAGGTGCTGTGTTTGCTTGCAAAACAAGAACCCACTATAAATATACAGCACATTTCAGCATCTCCAACATCTCAGTGTTGTTGGTTTCCTTGCTTTAAGAGGGATATAGTCACTTCAGACAGGCATATCATCTGTAACTATCAACGTTATTAAAACATAAATCTTTTACCATAAAATATTTTATATCCTGTCCTGCTGCGTTCAGATTACAACAAAAACATGTTTTCTCCATTGTTTCCAATGGCACCTGGCCATGCAGATAGTGAGGTTTTACTTGGACGGACTCACTGTCAGGAGGTTTCAAAGGACATGTTTCTCTAGCAGATAGTAGAAAAACATGTTCCTGTTGAACTTTCAGGTTATTTTCACACCCATTAGAGAGAAAATAGCAAAGTTATTCAGTGAACCAAGCTTGGTTTGCAATATACATGGATGCAAAGAAGCTAAACGCAGGTTCAGACTTGATCCAGATGTGACATGTGATGTTGCTGTACAGTTGTTGATGTGCACAGTGTCTTTCCAACGTAAACGTATGAATATCATAAAGTTGGTGCTGCAGTGCGTCCGTCGTTGATCAGTTAGCGTGTGCAAACTGCGACAGACAGACAGACAGAGGGTCAGTCCATCACAACAGTCGATCGTACACTAATATCTCGGGGCATCAGCAGCTATTCCAGTAGCAGAACTAACAAGTTAAGCCCAAACATTGGGTTTGCATGGCAGTGGGGGGAGTTTAAGAGTGTGTGTGTGTGTGTGTGTGTGTGTGTGTGTGTGGAGGGGGTGAGGGGCATGCATACATCAAACAGAGACGGTCGGTCAATATTGGGGTATGGAGAATCAACACGCCTTTTTAAAGGAGAGGCTTATGCTCAAACATCACAGTGCCAGTTTGCCGGGCGCGAGCGTTTCCCGAGGCCCGGATCGCCATTTCTCATTTGTTGCATTAGCAGGAAAGACAGCGTACAAATAAAAATTTCCCTGAGCAAGGGAGGTATCTTTGCATACAAAACAAGGCTGTGTGTAATTTTCAACGGGAGAGCACGAGGGGGGGGGGTGAAAGTGTACGAGTGGAGGGAGAAATATGCACCTTCATCAGCGCCGTGGACGCAGTCAGGAAAACACATTTAGGAAATTTGCATTTTTGACATAGTACGTTTTAAGAGGCAAACTGTTAAGAATGAGCAGTGTGACGGCTGGAGGTCGGATTTAGGAGAAACCTGAACCTACACCAACACTTTTTTACCTTAATTTTGACCATTTCTGACTCACCTGCACTGACATCTGTCAGAACTGCAGATGAATGAATTCAGTTGCCGTCATTAGGTGAAAACATCACCGCATGCACGGCAGCTTGTGTCGTTTGGTTTTAAAGGAGAAGAATAAAAACATAAAACATCTCGTCAAATCATCTCTGCCTCCAAAACAGGCTTTAGTTTAAGTCACACTTCATTTTTAGAAGCCCAGTTGAGCTTTATTGGCCGTTTCCTCCGCAGCACAAACACACACAAACAGCCATTCCTCTTCAAAATATTAGAGCTGCCACTGATTGCCGCCACCTGCGTTATCACACAGGCTACCAAACAGATGCAGAGGGGGAACGATCTCGGTGTAGAAATCACAGCTGAGAAGTGGCGTGAAATCTGGCAAAGCGCTGAAAGAAGCTGTTTGAGCAGAGATTTCGAACTTCTTCCAGCTGAAGACATGAGAAAATGCACAGCCTGTGCCCACAGCGTAAGATGAGAGAAGATACCTACAACCGCTGCATGTGGTCTGGCCACTAAATAGTACACTGCTGGTCAAATATAGTGCAGGAGCTGGGGAGTATTTTTGGTGTAGGGTGTGATGTGAACCCTCCGCTCTTAGTTTTCCTTCTGGGCGCATTGATGAATCAAACATTATCAAGTGCAGGTTTTTTTTTTTTTTTTTTGCTTTTCCTCTTGAATCTCTTTTCATTTCTTTAATGGTATGCTGACAACACTTTGATTCATGCTCTCTGCACAGGCCAGAGGTCAGCGCAGCAATGTATTTGATCAATATGTTGGCTCATACTCCCTCACACCTACACGCAGGCCCAATGCACTGCTTCAAATGCAAAATCATTCGCAGGTCAGAAGACAAACAGGCGTCGTGACTGAAGCAGAGCTAAATATGGACGGAAGAATAAAAGTTCTTAGACTAAAAATGTTGTAGTTTCACTCAGATGCAGTTTTCCTGTATATATACCAGCTGCTCCAAACTTTTGTATGAGATTTCCGTACACAAAACCCATGACCTTAAATGCATCATCCTCTCTCGGTAAAAATAGGAGAATTATGAGTTGTGTCGTCACTTGTCAGTATTTAAAACAAAGACTCAGAGTCAGGTGAACCAGCTGTTTAGCCCTCTTATCCTCAACCTTAGTTTTTTTTTTTTTTTTGAGTAAAGAAAAAAAAATCCTCAACTTCTCCTGCAGATTCAGGCCGCTTGGCGCTGCGGTGCCCAGCAACGCTGCATCAATGAAAGCGCTCTCCCTCCACCACCTCTCCTTCTTGTCATGCCAAATTGTGTTTTACAGCATCTGTTCATTATAGATGGCCGACATGATGGATATGGTCATAATATTAATGTAAGACTGACACAGCAGAGACATGAATCATAGCTGACTTTATTTCAAAGCCAGCGTTTCATTGGCCCACCACTAAAAAGTGATATATAAATGTCAGCGAATGGCAGCAGTAAAGCATTATGAAGTACATTTGATGGTGCATTTTCACCGTTATCAACCCGCTGTTATTTACTAATGCGTCTTCTTCATGTGACAGCCACGGTGGATGTCCCTGTCCGTGTTTGTAGACGTTGTACTTAAAGACGCTTCACCTTCGGCGTCTTCCAGGTGCAGCTTTCAGCATTGAGAAGATGAAGAAGGTACGAGGCCAGCTGAGAAAGAATGAACTCATATGCAGCGCTGGCCTTCGGGTATGGAAGTCCAGGGCAGACTTTAAATTGAAAGCATTCAATCAAATTGAAATTTAATTTCCCATATGTGTGTATGATAAATGACGAGGGGTCATCGCTCTTTCTAAACCATAGATTCAGCGGGTATTTCATCAGAAAGGTGGAAATTAGATTTAAAAAACTGTAATCTAAATATTATTCGTCAATTTTTTTTTTTAGCAAGAAGTTATTTTTGGTAGAAGAAAATATAACAACAAATATGGGCAAAATGTATTCTTTTGAAATATGGGCTCACAGAGTTTGCACAGAATTCCTGTTTTTTTTTTTTTTTAAAGATGTTTCTCCTCGATGTGTTGGTTTTATTTAATTTGGCACTTCAGGGCTTCCATATGAGGCTGTGGAGTGGAAGGAACAGGAAGCTGTTTTGCAGACTAAAGCATGAAGAGCTAATTGTTGGATTTAGCTCCAGTGTTGAGTGAGAAAGACTGTGTTAACATGGAGGTTAGAAACAGATGCCGTGTATGTTTTTATTTTATGTTTCTGAGTCGATTCAAACGCTTCAGTCTCAGTATTTTGGCGCAAACTTCTCAGATCGATTCCCAGTGGCCCACTTGAACTTTGGCCCCCGTGCTAAAGCGTGTGATTCTGGTCTCGTTGTGCGCAGTATCAGTAAACAGCCCACAACACCTTCTCCACAGCAAACGGCTCCGCAGCTCTCTCTGTGTGAGTGAGCTGCTCTCAGAATGAATCAGTACAGATTAGTGGCTACCTGCTTGTAATTGTAAAGCAGCCATGTAATCCTCTGAAATACTCAAACAGCCGTGGAATGTGATTACTTTCAGCTAGTTTGGGTTATTCATCCAAAAAAAACAATGCAACATGTAGTCAGGACTTATTTCAACACATTCCTCAGTAATTGATAAACCATTTAAATCTGTCACCTGTGCAGAAAGAAAAACATGATATTTAATTTTCCTCATTTTACTAAACTGACAATTTGCTCAGTACTGTTTATGTAATTCTTATGTAAAGTTTCAGATCATAAATTGTCTCATTAATTAAGTCACTCAGCTAAAACATTATCACATGGCAACTGTTCTCATTAGAAAAGATTGAATTTAGTCCGATTCCTCTTAATTCGTGTTGATGTGAATCAGATTTTCCTCTGCTCTTTCACTTTACTATTTGAAGACGTTTTTTTATTGATAGATTTTTTATATATATTTTCTGTCATTTTATGAGATAAGTAACTCAGCTTCATGCCGTAGTTGTGATAGTTTGGAGCTGACACCTGATTTCTCCACCCTGGTATCAGTGTGTAGATCTGGGTGAAGTTCTCTCTCTGCTCTGGCTCTGTAAATGTGATGTAGGATTTTTAAAAAAAAGAGAGAGAGAGACATGAGAGTGTAACAGATATATATATAACAAGAAAAAAAAGCAGCAGCAGCTTCTGCATCGGTCGTCTCATTCAGCAGACTGTATGTGAAACGCCAGGCGCCCGTTTCATCCTGTGATTGGCTGCTCGTCGGTGACGCTGTGAATTGGCTGAAGGTTCATGTCAGTTAATGGCATAATCACTGCAACTTAAGTGGTCAAGTGGCCTGTTAGATATGTGTGTGTTTCTGTGTGTGTGTGTGTTTCTGTTTCTGTGTGTGTGTGTGTGTGTGTGTGTGTGTGTGTGTGTGTGTGTGTGTGTGTGTCTGCTCTCATGTGTGTATGCCAGATCTGCCATAGGCACACTGGGATACTGGCAGCCATACTAGTGCTCAGTGTTTGATCAGGCTTGTGAGACCATACACTATCTTTCTCCCCTGTCTACTCACATACACATATGCTCACTAATTAGCTCTGCTGGAGTCAGTGAGGAGTTATCTGCCTTATATATATAATTCTTTTTTCCATCAAACAACAGAGGAAGAGTAGGCATGTAACTCAAAAATAAATCACTGGACAGAAATAAATCACAGTAATCACAACAACAGCCAAGATTTCAAACTTTTCACAGGAGGGATCCATCACCACTTCCCAAACAGACTCTCTTTTACTTCATTCTTGTTGTGTTCGATCAATTAATTTTTTTTTTGTCGGTGTCAGCTTGAGCCCATACCTTAAATTGCAGCCAATTTCTTATACTTGAGAGCTGCTGCTGCTATCCTTCCTCTCCCAGTGGGACAGAGAATAGTGTAACACCACATCTTTTGCTATGTGAGACACACTGCAGCACAGTGTGATGGAGCATTGCCTCAAGGACGTACAGCTCTTCCTGGTATGTAGAGGGTAGACGACTTTGACGCACAGTGCTGAATATAGATTCTAGGTCACGCTGGGGTCAGAGGTCACCCCATTCATTCATTCTCTATATGCTGTGGCTGAGGGATTGAGACAGATGCTGTGTCCCGATTCTTACAGATTGTAATAGTATTTAGTTTCAGTCAATATTCAGTATTTACTGTTACGAAAATATTTTGTTACTTTTGTTACCCCCCCCCGCCCCCCTTCAATCTGACTTGAAGCTGTGATATTGGTTGCTTGAACCAACTGAGAGGAGCTTACAATAACCTGTGCAGTTGTATTAATGATGCCATTTTGGTCAACATTTCCCTGATATTGACACAGGACAATTGCGTCTCTATTCTTGATGCCACCAACAAAGTACTCTGATTGGCTCAGTTTTTTTTTATAACCTGTAAAATAGCAGAACATCAGGCCCACTGCACTGGCTAAAAATTCGGAAAAGTGGACCATGATTCGAGGTGGGCTGAAACACTGCCATGTACACATGCACATTGTGTTTGTGATTCAGACACAATGCATTTCATACCCGTCTCTCTCATGTCTTGTTTTCTCTCTGCTACTTTCCAATAGAGGCGAAAAGAGGTTAAAAAACCTGTCGTATGGAGTTTGAACAGAGGTACAGACAGACACAAAGGGACTGTATGACAGAGGATGAGCTGTGAAACAAAGGATAAGCTCGGTTTAAAGAGGAGAACATTGGCTGATGTGTGTGCATTTAAAGACGTTGGCACGGAAGCAGGCAGAGAGAGAGAGAGACAGGCAGACAATAAATGGACTGAAAGAGTGAAGGAGAGTTGAAGGATAGAGAAGACAGTGAGACGCCAGCGAGTTGAAGTCAAACTGCCTTTATGTACTGTTTCTTTTTTTCACACACACACGCACACACACACACACACACAAACACACACAAACAGACATAGTGTTTCTGCAGGTATCCTTGTTAGGGCACTGTATTGACTTCTATTCCTTGTGAACAGCCAAACACGAACTCCAACTCAATCCCAATCCTAACCTCAACTAGGACCTCAGCACCTCAGAAACGATGGTTTGCCTCATTATGGCTACACTGTGGCCCCAGTGCAGAATATTGTTCTCTTTGAAAGGTAACAAAAACATGTCCATGTTTCCTTCAGTTCATTTAAGTCAAACAACTCAGTATAAATCTGATTCACTCACTTCAATGTTGCACATACAATTCAAGCTCAATCAACATCAATTCAACTCAGTTTTACTTTTATCTGTATGAAATGAATTTGTACACTTGGACAAATGCGCACGGACACGCACAGACACACACACTCACGCATATGCGCATATAACACACATCATGAGGCCCCTGTGAGTACATGTAGACCCCCTAAAAGCCTATAGTGCTCCCTTTGATGGCAGCTAATTGGCATCACACATCACAAATAAAGATAACAAGAGCTTGCTTTACAGCCATCCATCCTTTGACAGCT
>OMNW01007713.1:0-32548 GCA_900303245.1 Selene dorsalis
GGGGCGCTGGAGCCGTCTGCCTGTCACCGCTTGCCTCTTTGTTCAAACTGATTCTGCTTCTCTCCCCTCAGCGTTGCTGCCGGCGAGGAGGGGGGACGGAGGCAGCACCTTGCTGTGCGTGTGTGTATATGTGTGCCTGCGCGCGCGCGCATGCGTGTGCACCCTCTCCCGACACATTTCAGTGTGCGAGGATGAACGGCGCATAAGGCTGCTGCTTCAGTGAGGAGTGGATAACGCTGAAGACGGAGTGTCAACTCCAAGACGTGGAGCGCTCGTGCTCACGCTCGACCCCGGTCTCTATCTTCTGCCTCTGCAAAGTGCTGTTTCACCCTTGTTCCGTCGCCCGCCGTCTCTGCACCCTCTGGGAGCTTTGGAGAGCACCTGCACTGAGGCGCAAGGCTTTCGCCCACATTCCAGGGGATTGCACCATTAAGACGCACCTCGTTTTGTCAAGGTAAGAGTGAAAGCAAAAGCCGGTGATGTTGCTTCGTGTGCATGCTTTAAGAAACCAATCATTTGGTCAGTGTGTCATATCTCAAGTCACCGGGTGGCAGGAGACTCCTGAGACCGCTCAGCTGCTGAAACACGGTTTTAAGTGTCTCAGTTTCTCGCTCTCCGTATGAAAACGCACTTCTGGTTGAACTGGAGCTCAAACAGAGCAAGTCAAATTGTAGGGTGCTTTTCACATTTTCCGTGCATGCAATGTGAAATATATGCATGTGCAATAAGTGTAAGTAATAAGTGTTTTCGTGTGGACATCAGTGCTTTTCCCTTCGCATGATCGTCGCCTCAGCTTCACACAAATCGCACCCATTTGGGATATCTTTAATTATTTACTGGTCAAAGCTTTTAATATTGGTCTATATTTACGAGCCATGTAGGGGCATGCATAAATCATCAGCTCGCCAAGTAACCTTGTTAGTGTGTCCTTTACATCTCAAGAGATCTTGTCTTCATACCACAGGAACTTTGTGCTTTGCTTCACATACGCACACCTCTCCCAAACCTTCCTATACAGATGCCAAAACTGAAAGAAATCAAAGGGGGGAGGGTGCCGTCTGTCGAGTGATGCAATTGTGGAAGCAGATCTGAACACTTGAACAGGTGTTAGTGAAATCTATTATGTAAATCAGAGTGCTTTGATGAGCAAACAACATGTGTTGAACAACTGCCAAAATAAGATCTTATATTGGTCCACCTCCATATCTGTCACCTGGAGATGACATACTGCGATGTATAGAGACTGGATGATCAGTGATTGCGGTGTGTGCATGCTGCTTCACACAAACTTTGAAATGGCAGAAAAAAGTGACCTAATGAAGGTAAAAATGAGTGATTGCCTGGTGCCAAGCCTGTGAACCGATCTTTCAGGGTGTTATATTGATGACTGCCTGCTCTGTAAACAAACACTGGCATGTACAAATCGCAGTGAAGGAGGAGAACAGTTTGGGTCACCTTGACAAATGAGCTGTATTGTCTGAGAATATGAGAGCCCCCGCAGCCCAATAAAGCCCATTCTGTTTCTATTCACTGCTCCAGTCTGGAGGAGTTCAAGTCTTTTCTTCTCTGGCCTTGTTAGTGCGCCCACTACCAGCTGCGTGTCAGTGCCATAAAGCAGGACGAGGTTAACTAGGCAATGCCATGTTATAGACCAGCTCTAGTTGAGGAAAGAAGGAACATATGTGTATGAGAGATAACAGAGGAGTGGAGAGCCTGTGGGATGAGGAGAAAGGAGAATGGTGAGGAATGGGGCTAAGAGACCCAGCTGAAAGTTTACAGCATGCATTTTTCATTCTGTCCGGATGTGTTTGTGTGTGTGTGTTTGTGTGTGTGTGTGTGTGTGTGGTTTGAAAGGGCCGTGTTGTGGGCATCCATGTGTCCAGGCATGAATGCACAGTGGTTGTGTGTGTGTTTGTCTTCATCTGTGTACGTAGATGGCTGCACTTATACGAGCGGAGGGATCAGACAGCGGTGCTGTGAGGAACAGAGGAGTCTGATTCTAAAATAGTGTACAAGCTCAGTTCAGCTGCCTCGCTGTCTGTTGCTGCACACTTTGCACTCAGTCAGCCTCAGTATTGTTTATCATGTCTGGCTGTGAGCCGTCTGCAATTCGAGGAGTCACTTTGCATCAGTGGAAGATGGAAAAAGAGTCATGTGAGGTGCCTTTTAAACAGATTGGAATACTGCTGGAAAAACTGTTCAATTAATCAGTTAATCAATGAATCAATTGACAGAAAATTATTGGCAGCTGTTTTAAGTTCAAATGGAAATGCCAAACATACCCGTGTTACAACCCCTGAAACGTGAGGACGTGCTGCTTTTGTTTGTCTGATATTACAGTAAACTGAATATCTTAAGCCCTGGTTGGACAAAATTTACAATTTGATGAAGTTTCTTTATGATTTTCTAACATTTTATACAACAGTAATCTGTAGAAGGATCAATTATTAAGACTGGATCAGAAAGGATTAATCAATTATTCAACTGGCAGTCAATTAATCAGCAGCTGTTTTGATAATCGATCAATAATGAGAGTTATTTTTCAAGCAAAAAAGCCAATCATTTGCTGTCCGCCTCTCAGATGTGAAGATTTTCTGTCTCTCTGTCATATCATTGTTAGTTGAATATATTTGGGTTTTTAGGACATTACTGCGACTTTGGGAAACTGTGCTCAGCATTTTTCACTATTTTCAGCAATTTTCTGACATTTTATAGACTAATTTGTAGATTAATCAATCATGAGAAAAACCATTAGTGGCAGCCCTAAAATATAATAGCTGGATTTTCAGAATGAAATGAATCAGAGGTGACAGTTTAGCCCTGCTGGTCATAAATGCGCTGTGTTCTCCCTCCAGCTTCCTGGTATAAATGCATTTGTAGAGTCTTGCTGCTGATGGTGTATTTTCAGTTGTAGTAAAGTAACTCTCAGCCAGTGTGTGATATTCTCTATGGTATGAAAGTGCCCATTCTAATATGTCACTTAGGTAATTATGGGGTGTATTCCCCCCTTATAGAGTGTTAATAGGTAACAGAATGACACTATATAAATGCAAATCAGCACCAGCACTTGCTTACAGAGGCTTTGGTATGATCAAAATAAGCTTCACCTCTGAGAGCCACAGGCTTCTTTCTTTATGGTTATGTTGCCCAGGAAATGTGTTGATTTTGTTTAGGTATGATGGGTTGTCCTGTGCAATGCACAGTGTGCGAGTCGAGACTCCTTTGTTGCAGTAGCTGTAATTCATGAAGAGCACATCCAACCACGAACAAGACTGTGAGCTAAAGAGGAGACTTTTATGATCTCTTTGAACTTTGTGGTCTGTTTACAGCCAGAAGGGGAATAAGCTTAAGACTAACAATGACTTCACAGTGACTGGAGTAAAAACTGTCCACGTTTTCAGCACTGGACAGCTCCCAAATCTCAGAGCTGAATGATCCGACCAAGAACATTTTGTCAAATAGAAAAAGAGCATTGAACAGTTTGTGTTTTGAGCTTTGGACGTGATGTCGAACTCCGTCTCCCTCTCCCTTTGGAATATTGAAACCCTTTCGTCCAGCCACCAAACCCCAAAAGGGATTGGACAAACCAATCCATCAATCAACTTCAGTCTTTAGCCTGGGAGGGACTAAAGCAACCCACCAGGCCAATCACTAGTAGTGTAGATGAGACCACAGCTGAACAGCTCACCCACACAAAGAGAGAAAGGTCCCTCTCTTTGTCTTTGACCGGGGGGCTCTCCTCTAACGTTGTGACTGGTGCAAGACAAATGTTTGGCTTTACAGTTGGATAAGAAGAATCTCTTAAAGGCAGGACCAAGTTTGATCAGCCTGTGCAATGTAGCAAAGAGTTGAATGATTAGTCGCTCTCAAAGATGTAGTTCGTTGGTTTTTTTCAGCCTTTTCTCCCTTTTGAAATATGTCCTCTCAGCTGTTATCTCCTGTTATTGTTAACTGCTGATGTGAGAATGAGGAGATGGCTTCTGTCTCTCTGGACACTGGCACTGGTGATAAAACACTTTAGAGACAGAGCTCTCTCTCTCTCTCTCTCTCTCTCTCTTTATTCTCCCCCAGCATACCTAGTTCATAGTCCACAGAGTCAGTACAATAATAAAGAAGAGGAGTTCTTGGATGGAAACACGGCCGTATGGTAGCTCTTGCGATCCAAGACAAACATTGTGAGTGTGTGTGGAGCGGTAGATCTAATATACTCAGGATGATAGTAGCATCTCACGCACCTGGTCCTTTATTGGCTTTGTTACCAAGAGCCAACCTCTGAACCTTCACCTTTGACCTCTGGTTTCTTTTAGACACAGCTGGTGTAGTGGCCCTTTAACATCATTATCCCCCTCCATATTGCTATTTACCTAACCAAACCTAATTCGTCTGCACTTCATAGTTTAAATGACCCTCATTCTTAAATCTGCTCTGATCGATATTCACAATGAATTACATGTAATATGATTATTGCTTGTGGCCTAAGGAGTAATCAATAGTGTTGAAACCACCAATAATTATCACCCATTAGCCTCATTCAACACATTGTTTTGGTTTTGGAATTTTTACGTTTTGAAAAGCTTTTACTGAAAAAATAATTAATAACAACTACAGTTAACAATTAGTCACGGGGAAGTGTAAAGAATATTTTAGCAGTAACAGTGGTGGTGAGCCAAAGGTTTGGAAAGATAATACTTTTTCTATTAAGACTACGCTGCACAGTAACCAGCTGGATGACTTTGAGTCCTCACGCCGCTGAAAACATAGAGCAAATGTCACAAAAAGTTGTTATTTGGATAAATTGTCTGTATATTTTAAATGTGAATGCTCATATTTTCATTTACAAAAAAAAACTAGCACTAACTGTAGTTAGCACTAACTACGGTTAGTGCTAGATCAAGCTTTTATTTTGATACTTCTGCTGACCAGGTGTATGACTTTGGATAGGCCTGTTAGTCAAATGTATAATTTTTACCAACACATTTAACAATTAGATTTAACATTTCTTTTAAATCTTCCTGTAAATGTGGTAAAATGTGATTTTATATTCACACTTTTTTTCAAAAGGCACAGTCATTTCACCATTATTCAGCAGCTGACTAACTGGAAAAAAACATATTGAAGCAGTTTGCAACTAAAGAGCCAGATTTTTCATTCAGGAGTTGATGGAGACCAAAGATGGAGCTCTTTTAAAGGTTTAGATAACGATGTTGTGTATACAACGTGTCACACTGCCTCCATGTGGCCAAAAAGACTAATTAAACCCTGTCAGAAGGGATTTATGAGCATGTTTTGTTTGTGCTGTTCACATACACTTCACATGAGCCTTCCAGTCTATGAAAGTTTCTTTACTGCCAGGCAAAGAAAAACATATACAGGAAGTATAACAGAAGAAATCTAAATTTCTGAATCAGTACATCAGTCAAGTGTGAATTTTAGTCAAAATGATCACACAAGTCAAAATCATGAGAGCCAAAAATACACCATCACAGTTTAGTATTTCCTTATTTGCATTCAAAATTCTAACTGACCCTGACCATTTATTTAAACGTTTTGTCGGTGTACTGATTTTTTTTCTTTTTTTTTAGCTTTTATTCATCATTTACAGACTCTTTAAGTTTAAATAGAACATTTCAAGTAAAAGGTTCACTGGTCACAAACGAAATGGTGACTGATGTGATTTCATCCTTTATCATGCATCACAGAAATGAGAGATGATTCCATGGAGGCTGCTGCTGCTCTCCATTTCCTCTAAAAGCTACATTATAATACTCTGCTCTCACACATTAATTTGCACGCACATAGATAGCGGGGCTCCCTCATGTGTTATTCAGATGCATTTAAATTAATTTTTTTGTCAAATTCGCAGTTGGCTATAACATGCACTGTGTCCCACATTGTCAAACACCTCTCATATATGCCCACAAGAATACACATGCGGCAATGGCAGAAAGAGACTGAGGATAAAGAGGTGGAGAGAGAAAATGAGCATATCTGAGATCATCTGCTGCAGGTGTGTTTGAGTGGAGCTCCACAGCAGATTAACCGCTCTGCAGGAAGGTCATAAAGACATGGTTGTTACAGGAGCTGTCAGTCTCTCTCAGATATGATCGAGTCATTGCTGATACATATATGAAACACCAGTATACTTTCCGAACAAGAACAAGAAAGTTGTAACAACCATTATCTATAAACTCCACTTTGTCCCTGTCTTACCATACCTGTCAATCAAAGGTCCTTCAGAGTGATCTACATTGCCTCCTCTCTGTGCTTTACTGCACACACACAGCCTGCCAAATTTTAACTTGGCCCCCAAGTGTGTTATCGAGCCGGTTTAAGTAACCCCTGTGCTCGTGCCCAGTGGGATCAATGGTTTCAGTGTGAGAGGATGGAGTGTGTAATCTTGAATCGGAGGGACCAGCGGCTCTCCAAAATCCCCTCGCAATCTGAAGCCCAGGCCAAAACTGCATGAGTCATTAGCTGCTTTGAGTGTGATTAGTCACCACACAGGCACACTCAACACAAAGGCTATCTGTGTGTTTATGTGCAGGAAGTTAATATCTGATTCAGCTCAGTTCACTCTCCCTCTGCAGTATCCCCCTTTTTTTTCAGTTTTTTTTATTTCTTGTGCAATTAATGTTCATGCATGCTGGTTTTTATGTCTTTTTTATAGCACCACATCACAACTGTAACATGTATTTTTTTTTCCTGTCTTTAGAATTCATTAATGGGGATTGCCTCTGTGTAAGCAGAAGCTCAAATTTCAACCACACGTCTATTCAGGATGCACTGGCTGCAGCCTCTTCCTCGTAAACAACAAATTAAGAGGAATTATTGAGCCTCCAACACAGCTTTTCTGAGGAGCTTTCATAGCACCAGTGTATTATTGTCACGACGTTGATAAAAATGACCTTCCTTTCATTTCTCTTCCTTCATCCTCTTTCTCTCCCAGCTCACCACTTTGTCTGTCACTCATCTAGAGCTGTTTTTCTGCTGTTTGTGCTGCCACTCTCTCTCTAGAGGTAATAGTTTTTTGTGACATGATTAAAGAAAAAGGGTAGGAAAGGAATCACCTTCTCCTGTCAGGTTGCAATAAGTAGAAACAAGACTGGCAGTTTAACCCCTTACTATACAACGCACTGTGCTCCAGTTCCTAAGGATAATAGAACAGATACTGTCTTCTGTCCTGAAGCCTCTCTTCTTAAAAAATCTTGTATTTTAACATGAATTCCCCTGCTTCTTCTTATCATCATGCTGTTGGCCAAAAATGTTCATTCACAATATTCTGTCAAATAGCAGATAGAAAATTATTACAGATAATTAAAACCTTAGTTTTACCCTTTCAAAGCCAAAAAGATAAAAAGCTGCAAGTTCAACAATGAACTTATCTGCTGAAGCTGTAAATGTTAAAAATAGTAGCAGAGTAATCTGTGCACTACTGGTGAATCAAAGACTCTTATTTTGTGGGGTTACTGCCGGCATTACAACAAAGCTTGCTCAGGACTGATCGAAACTCTGATCAGAGGTCAGACTCATGCTACTTCTGAACTGTATGGGGAAGTTGCATGTGAGTAACTCAGCCAGACTTGGTACATTTCCAAAACTCATTCACAGGCCCCCCTTCTCCAATCATTCCCTCTGAAGTGAGACAGTGTGAACATGTATCTATCTCTTTTCTTGTTGCTTTCCAGCTAAGTTTCTCCATAGTAAACAGCCAGGGTATTCTTTTATGCCAATATATCATTTAAAGAGGATATATTATACTTTTCTGTTTCCCTCCCCCTGTTTATTGTATTATGTTGCTTTTTGTACATGAAAATATTCTACAAAGTGCAAATCATGAAAATCATGAAGTACACAGTAAAAGCAGTAGCTACCTCCTCAGGGTTAAACCCACTGTTGTCATTTGCATGAAACACCTCATTGGGGTGTTATGTGCTGTAGCCAACATATGCAAATTTAGGACTTTTCCTGTGTAAAACATCATTAAAAAGACATCTGGAGACAGATTTTCACTCAACCAATAACTAACTAGCTAGAACATTAGCAGAATTGTTTTTTTTTACAACCATAACCATGTTATTAGCAGTAGCAAATACTGTGTAGCCGACCGTCGTAGAGCGTGCTGTGGTGGCGCACGGCAATGATCAAAGGTCGAAGGTCGAAGGTCAGTGAAAAGCCGTGTAAAAAACCCCGGATGACAATAACAAAGCAACTCTGAGCTGCTTCAAACTCACAGGGGAATAGTGCTGGTGATTCATAACAAAACATTGGTGAAATGAACGAGTTCTGCGGCAGATAATGTCTTATTTAGACGCTGCATCATTGCCCCAACAACTCCCATTACATGGATATACGTGGATCTCGAATGGATGTAAATATCGCCTGAAGGACTCCAAGTTACACCAGAGTTGTTCGGATGAGTAAATGAACATATTTTATGCTAGAAATAAGGTCCAGGTGGCAAAAAACGGAACTTCTCCTTTAAGTGAACCTTATACATACCCACAATGCAGTACGGCGGCATTATAGGCAAAAAGCTGTTGTGCTGTGCTCACAACCACGACAGGAGCTGACTTGACATGTTGCACACTTTTCATGCTTTTTCTTCAAGCAAGTTTCCCACCAACCTCAGAACTGGGGGAGGTTTGGGTTTGAGGGGCCCTGTATTCCCTGCGTCATGATGATCATGAGGCCAGTTGGTCTCCTGCTTCAACAGATTGACAGCTTAGTGCTGAACCCTAATGTAGGTCTGCCAGTCTCATCTGTTAGCTCTCTTTGGATCTCTGTCATTCCGCTGGCTCTCACAATGAGCAGAGAATGCGTCCCATTCAGACGACATCGTGAAAATGTGTCGGATGGACATTCACATTGAAGTCCACTGAAGCATTTTAGAGACTTCTGGCTCAAGACACAACTGTGCCTGTGAAAGTGAAGAGGGGCCGATTTAGAGGGAGACGTTCACAACATCTGATGTCTCGTCCTTAACAAAAGGTGCCACTGGTTAGTATGCGGCTGGTGTGATTAGAAGGCCAGTGCACTGTATGTTGTAAATCCCCTCTGGTAAAACCTTGAATGGCTGCTGTCTATAGGAACACAGTTTACTCTATGGATGTTGTATAGCATCCATAGAGATGTCCATAGGCTGAACTCTGAATTCTGTTGCTGTGGATAGTGGCTGTTGGGCCCCTGCCAGTCCCAGGCACACAGATACAGCACCCTCTAATGCGCTCTGCCTGCAAGACTGGGCAAAGCCCTCTGTGTCACGACCCTCTCCAAACCTTTAGAAATCTCTTGTCACCCACCCAGCTAGCTCACCCAATACTGCAGGCATTCAACATGCAAAGAGTCCAACTGCTCAACCTCAATCTGTCACAGCCCATCACAAGGTCCTGACCCACCTTTATGGTGAGACGCCTCAAAGTGTGTGGCGCAGTGGGGTTTCACCCTCGCCCAGATCCCCTTTTGCAAAACATCCAAGAAGAACTTGGTTGTGCACTATTAAAAAATCACACAACAAATTGTTGTTTGATGACAGTATTGTTTGGCAGGTGTCACGAAGTGCTTCACTGTCGCAGAGGAATGCTTTTTTCTTTGCATCAAATGCTCCACTTTTATTTGGTTGAAGGTTTTACTGAGCTTTCACATGGGAAGAGAGCTACCATTATTCCTGTAATTTATAAAGGGTTGAGTTGGTGTTGCATAATCTTCTTTCTGAGCATTGGGGATGCTGTTGGCATGAGTTGCTGTTACCTTGGTGAATGCAAAGAGGCCATTTGCTTTCTTGGATTAATTATTTACTTTATGTAACTGAAATCCTGACTGTCTAAACATGGGCCGATTTGTGCTCAGATTATTTCGGATTCTTTAGACGGCCTTCTAGCAAAGCCCCAGTAATGCCTACAAAGTCAGGAAAGTACAAAGAACCAATATTTTGTTCACAAATGAATAATTTAGAGTTGTTTAAGTTGCTTAACTTCCCTTGAAATCAGCATTACTGTAGGAAACAAAGCAGTGTTTACTTCAAACAGCATACTTCTCTTCATCTCCATTTCATACCAGTACGGGGCAATAAAGCTCTCTCTCAGTCGGCTCTCCATTGAGTTGAGAAGCTTTGGGCCCCAAGCCAAATCCTCTGGCAAAGACAGCAGCTCATTTCTGATGTGTGGTAGGATTTCCTCTATGTTGAGCTGTAGGAATGCGCCACAATCACTTTCTCACTGCAGTTAACTGAAAGTTAATCCTGTTTCAGCTTTACATTGGAGAGTGACCATTCGGAGGTTGTAGAAGATTCAATCCAGTTTTCTTCATCAGACTTTACAACATGTGATTGTTGGTTCAGCCAAGTCCATGATTTTCTATTGGATACCATTATTTGCATTAATATGAGCAGCTGGAGCTCAGGTAGTAGAGGGTCCTTGATGATTAAAGTAAATTGCTGTAAACAAAAGCGTCTGCCAGATAAATGTAATCTAACTGTATTCTCATGGGTGAATTTCTGAGGACGTTAGGAAGTGCAGCTGTCAACTGTAGAGTCTTTTAGATTTACTTTTACTTTTCATCTTCATCAGAGATATATTAAGATTATTAACAGGTGGAACAAATAATTAATGCACCGCGACTGTTACAGCAACAGCCTGCATCATCTCATATTTAATTCATCTGTTGCACAATTTCTGTTTCTTTTAACAGCCATGTATTATTAGGAAGATTGCTTCAATCTAATTTACTGCTTCTAACAATCTGGAAATCATTTTTAAATACTTTGTTTGCTGATGCAGAAATATATTTTCCAGTCCAGTTTATGCACTATGCACTAGTACAGTGATTAAATCCATATCAAGTTCCTCAGTAAAAATTCAGATTCTGTTGCTTTGGGGGAAAGGTTGTTATGACACACCTTGATTTAATTAATCTACACTCACATGCCAAATTATTACACAGATACACCGAGGTAATACTAATGCAGTATAATACAGCAAGCCAGCAATAAATCCCGCTTTTATGAAGATTATAATGTTAATTTTTTATTGAATATTTTATTGAGAGAGGTGTTGATTTATTTTAATAGTCATTTTGGAGGCTGTAATTTGTTACAGTGTCTGCGTGGAGTTTGTATGTCTTCATGTCTGCGTGGGTTATCACCAGGTGCTCGGCTTTCCTCCCACAGGCACAAAAATGTGCAGTTAAAGGTGCATTAAAGACGAGACACTTCCTGTAGCCATCAATGTATTTTTTCTGTCACAGTTTTGTATATAATTTTGGATTTCTGGGTTGTAAAATACAAGATTAAATTCAGCAGGCAGAAGTTACCCTGCAGTCACACACAAGCCAAACCATTTTCTCAAGAAGCAAGGCCTGACAAATTCTGGAAAATGTGACAACAGATAGATGTTTCCAAAAACACAGACAGTTACAAACTAAAGTAGTGACAGTTTTGTTTTCTCTCTTTCTCTTGATTCAACAGCAGCAAATTTCCAGACAATTTCCATAATTTCATCCCAACTTATAGATAGGCTACATATCGCAAATATATTGCGTTGTTGTCTTTGTCATCTCTAACTAAGGCTTCACTTAGATCAAATTAACCTTGATTTTAACATCACTGACAACAACATGTAAATAAACAAAGGGACAAATGTAGGGTCTCTTTTCACATATTAATATAATTAATCATGTGATCAGACTCTTTCAAAATACTCACTAGAGATAAGACACAGACGCCACCACACATGAGTAGAAGCCCATGATGATCACCTTATTTACATGAGATTTGCTTCTCAGTGACTCAAAGTTCAAGGCCATTTTACAGCAATTTGTGTATTTTTTATACTAGTGGTCAGTGGTGATCTGAATAGATATGTATAGGAAAGAATAGAATGTAGAACAGAGACTAAAGGTCACACTGATGCCTCACACTTGTTGTGGCTTCAGATGATGATCTTAACTCGTGTTGTGAAAGCTGCTTCGCTGGTAGACAGCTCATTAAGATGAGTGACATGTATCTGGGTCTGTGTGAACATCACCAACAGAGTTGAGTTTGCAAAGGACACATCTAACAATACTTTTCATTTCCATCAGGTGAAAGCCCACAGGTTTGTTTGTATCACAGTTGGACTGATTGGAGTCGGTCTAATGAGCTTCACAAAGAGTCAAAACAGCTGTGGAGGTTTTTCAGACACACACACGCAGGAGTAAGCAGCCCTTCATCTATTCAGGACAATGACTGACTGTTCACCTGACAGAAAAACAGACAACATTTACACTTTCATCTGAAGCTTTATTGCCTCCCATTCAGCAGTTTGCACACATAGTGATGGCAGCAGGTTTCCATGCATAGAACTGGCCCACCAACAGAGAGAGAGTTGGAGTAACAGTTAGTTTGTCTTCAAGGGAAAAGCATCCATATTATAGTATAGTATAGTATTGTCTTTGGAGGATAGAGGAAATGATAACTAAAGGTAAAGATGTGCACCAATAACAGTTCATTAAGTAAGATATTTGTTTAATTGTCCAAACTGGGTCAATAAAATAAAACATTTAAAAGATAATATACATGTTCTGTTGCCTCTGGTGCAGGTTCCCATCTTGATCCTGTCTCACTGCCATCTTCTCTGTCCACCCCGTACCCCCCATCCCCCTCTCTTTCTGCAGGTCCAGGATGGTGCTCACTCTGTGTGCAGCTGGGCGGCAGATCCCCCTCGCTCTGATGCTGCTGCTTTATTCAGGCTTGGGTGAGTTCCTCTGTCTCCTATACCTCCACTCTTTGTCTCCTTCCACCGCTTCATCTTCGAAGTGCTGCAGAAACTAATCAGCACTTTTGGATATAAAGAAACGACGGTCTGCGGTAACAGAGTGTGTCGGTACACAGAGGTGTTCAGTTGAAAGAAGAGGGAGGGAAAAGAAGACAGATGACCAGGAGGATGAGAGGAAGGAATAAAGGAAAGGGGGAGCAGCTGGACCAGAATACAGAAAAAGAGTTCCCACAGTCATTTTTCCATAGGCGTAATTACACAAGACAGGTCTGCACTCATTTGAGTGTTGTAAGTGAAAGCTGACATGCTGAGGATGTTTGCAGACATGCTCGGTGGGATTGAGCTGGAACTCCTCCAAACCCATTTGTGCAAGTTTAGTGGACCATCTGTTCCATTACAACTATGCGTAAAATTCACAATTATGGAACAAAAAGACAAAAAAATGTCAGAGCTGCAACTCTCTGGTGGATAGTATCGCAGGTTCGAGGTCACACACGCAGCCTGCTGACGGCTTGTACTAAAGATAAGTTGCTCCTCTTAATTACGTTCCCTGCAATTGGCATGCATGATGGAAGGTGGTCAGCCTCCATTCTGTTTAAAAGAAGAAGTGCATCTCTCATTTCCAACATGAGCTCACTGGTTATTACACTCTGACAGGAGAAAGTTTTTAATCCACGTTCAATCATGTTTTATCTCTTTTTGGTGCACAATCCAAGATCCGAGAGTAAACAAAACAGTCCATCCACTTCTAAAATTTAAAAACCAGAGATGAAAACAGCTGTTTCTCTCAACCACTGCCCTCTGAAGCCGCTGCAAAAGCTGTTAAAATATTTATATGTTGAATTATTTCACTTCAGAGTCAATAATTTCCAGGTTCCTCACCACAAAGTTGCCTTTAAATATTCTGCAAAACACCAGGAGATATCAAACATGTATTAATACCATAGCAATTCTTAATATTTGTATAAAGACGCTTAATTTGCAGATTGCGGATTTAACTGTGTTCAAGAGACATTGATGAAAAAACCCAGGTTGCAATCTATCTGTAATCCGAGCACCTCAGTGGACTCTGGTGGAGGACTGACTGAGGGAAAAGAGATGACATCTGTTAATGACAGAGACTGTCTTTTCATGTCACTTCCAGCTCTCTGCTTCTCTTTTCAGGCTGTTTTTCTTTTGTCCCATCTGTCAGCGCCATGCTACAGGCAGGGTAAACTTATCATCCAAAGTCCTTCAATTTCCACTATTCACTTTCTTAGACTCCCGCTTTCTCTCCCTCTCTTGTTCCTGCTTGCCGTCTTGCTCTGGCTTTAATGCTTTTCCCGGGTATTTGTGATTCTCTGATAACATCTGATTTGGGGGGAAGGCAGCAGACATGTTCTTCAGCACAGAAAGACGCTCTCAGGGGGTTGAGCTTGTGAAAGCTGTTCAATCTAAATGCAGATGGAAATATCTTTCCGGGATTCAGTTCCACCACGTACGATATTCCAAATGAGGCTTTGTTTTGTTTTTTTCTTTTTCACACAGGTTCTCTTGTTATGCTCATATTCGTACTTTACAAATCGGTGTATTTAACTAACATCGAAAGTTTGACTGAAGAGGACAAGACAAAAAAAAAGAGCAAAATTCCCTGAACTAATTTCTTTTAAGGTTTTTGAGCTTTTGTATTCGAATTTTCTGTCATTTGTTGGTATGTTGACTGACACAGCAGCTATTATGATGTTTCTACACTCACTTCAAGAGTAGAAACAGCACATGAATTTATGATGGATTATTGATGTATAAAAGTGGTCGAAAGTGAAGTTTACAAAATAAACCATTTTTGTTAGAAAAAGAA
Organism: Selene dorsalis; assembly: GCA_900303245.1. Taxonomy (NCBI): domain Eukaryota; kingdom Metazoa; phylum Chordata; class Actinopteri; order Carangiformes; family Carangidae; genus Selene; species Selene dorsalis. Next base: position 14,587 of record OMNW01007713.1, read on the forward strand.
TAATTAAAACACAATTTCAACAAATTGAATTGAATTGAATTGAATTAATTGATTTGACAGTCACATTCACACATCCACAGAGGATAAAGCCACAAAGAGATGGGCCAAGAACTGGTTGGTTAGGGGATAATGGCTTTGTAGGTGATCCTGTTGTCATGGTTACATTGAACCTGTATATCCTGGCAACCAGACTGAGTGAATTGCTGATATTAATCTGCAGGAGCATGAATTGAACTCTCACAGCCACATTCCCTTCATATTGGCATAAAATCACTAACTGAATTTGTCTGAGCGACAGTTGAAGTCATTTGTTTGAATGGTGAGAAGAATTTAAATAATTAGGTTGGAGGCGGTGAGTCACTGTGGTTTCTTTTGTGTGTGTGTGTGTGTCTGTATGTGTGTGCGTGTGTGTGTGTGTGTCAGCTCAAGTTTACAGGTGTGTGCATGAGTTTGTGTTCCTCTGCTACACTCAGAAAACTTTAGTTCTTCTTTCTGTCATTCTTCTCTCTCCTTGTCTGCTTCATCTACAATGTGGCATTCACCTGAATCAGCCAGCAGACTTCTTTGAGACAGTGTTTATCAATCACAAAGTAGATTCAAGCACGGTGAATCATCAATGCAGGAAATAATTTACGGCACTTTTCTCTCCATTCTTTCTTCCCTTGTTAGCAAAATATCATCAATGTTTCTCAAGGCAAAACAAAGCCTGAGGTGGAGGAAGGTGCTTCCTATAGAGAGACATGGTTGTGCTGAGTTACAGAGCAAAGGTTAGGCTACAAAAACATGTCTGCTGTACTGAAGGTTCCCTAGAGCAAGAGGAAAAACCAAGACCCAGCTGAAGCTAAACTGAGTAATTAGAGAAGGGGTCTTGGTAAGACAGGTGATCACTCTGGTCTCCTGAGATCCTTTGTGGAGAAGGGAGAAACTTCCAAGAAGACAAGCATCACTGCAGATGTCCTCCTGTGAGCATATAAGCCTGTCCACAGTGAAAAACACATTAAAGCATCCAGAGGATTCTCAGATAAAACACAAAGATTGGGCTATTTGGCCTCAAGTCTAAGTGTCGAGTCTGGAGGGAACCAGACCATCCCAAAGGTGAAACATGGTATCAGGCTGTGGGGATGTTTTTGTTGAACGGAGCAAAGTACAGAGATATCCTTCATAAAAACCTGATCTAGAGCACTCAGGACCTCAAGGTGGACAGGAGCTTCACTTTTCTAACAGGACACTGACCTGAAGCAGACAGCAAGAGTGGCTTAGAGACAACTCTGTGAATGTCCTTGAGTGGCCCAGCCTGAGCCCTGACATGAACCCAATTCAACCAAGTCCCCATTCACCCTAACGCAGCTTGAGAGGATCTGCAGAGAAGAATGGCAGAAAATCCTTAAATCCAGGTGTGCAAAGCCTGAGACATCATACCCAACAGCACTCCAGGCTGTAATCGCTGCGAAAGGTGCTTCAGCTAAATACTGAGTAAAGGCTCTGAACACTTATGTAAATGTGATTTTTCAGTTTTTTTTTTCTTTTGGATAAATTTGTCAAAAAATGTCTAAAATTCAGTTTTCCTTTTTGTCATTATGGGCTGTTTCTGCACAAGGCTGCATCATAGCAAAATGTGAAAAGTGGAGGGCTCTGAATACTTTCTGAATGCACTGCATTAAAAAACATGATCCAATTATGTCCTATCCTCCTTTTGTTCTTCTTTAGGTGAAGCCTCCTCCATAGTGAACATGCGTAGGATCATACATCCCACAGTACAACAAACACTGGCAGGCAAAGCTGTCCTCCCCTGTGTCTTCACCCTCCAGACCAACTCCTTCAGCCAGCACCCCCACCTCCTGTGGACCAGGCTCCCAGCGGGAGGACAGGGTGCTCATCCTGAGCAGATAGTGCTTTCGGCTGAAGGTAAAACAAAGATGTGATGTAAAAAGATTCAGCTGTTAAACACCCTCACAGCTTAACAGCAGCAGCTGTCCTGAATTTTAATGATGGTTTTCCATTGAGTTTTAGTACAGTGAGTCTGTGTCCAGATTGGATTTATCTACCTAACCCTTTATAACTTTAAGACCATGTTTTGGCACCAAAAAAAGGCATGAAATGAGCAACTTGCTGGTGAACATAATGAAGCATTAAGCTGCTAAAGAGCCAGATGTTTCCTCATGAATGAGTATAAACCAAAACCAAGCTGAGCTAAAAGAGAGTGAATATTTGACCACCAGATGTCGGATGGCCAAAAACACAACTACTACGACTCCTAATGCTAATCCATATCCTCTGGTAGTGTGAAAAGTACTCACACGTTGTTTTAAGTACCAAAAAAATAATGAATCTGAATGAATGAGGGCTTTCAAAGCAACACAATGACAAAGCTATTAACAAGCATCTCCTTGAGTTGAAATAAAATAAGTTCTCTCAGTGAAAAGCTTTTCCAGGATTTTGGCAAAGTCATCCGAACAAATAAAAATTGGTGATACATATTTACCTCCATCCACTTATCTGGGCACCCATCAAGGTTATGTTCTGATCTGTAAAACCTGCATGATGCCAGCAGACATTTGTCATAAGAAAACCTATTTTTTCTTTGCCAAAGGTGATGTAATCAAGGTGAATAAGGCTTTCAGTGGACGCGTCATGCTGCCAGGATACCCTGCCAATCCCCTCAATGCTACCATGGAGATCTCCAGTCTCCGTACCAACGACTCGGGCACTTACCACTGTCAGGTTGTCATGGGTAACGACTATGAGAGAGACACTGTGCCCCTGGTGGTCTCCGGTAAGTGCAGCAGCCACTGATGAGGATTTCTGTGTGAGAGAGGTTTGGTGCCACGACTCTCTAAAGGAAACATTTAAACCAAGCAGAAATGCTGCTGACAGCCTGAGCAGCGTTAACACAAAGGCCTTTAAAATTTGTCTTCTAACTTAATTGATTTTTGCATTTTATTACATTCAAGGCTTGTTGTGCCAATGTAAGATGCATAATGGCTGCTCTACAACAGGAGCCCAGCTCCCTTTAAGTTTTTTATTTAATTAAACATTAAAAACATTTATTCATTATATCAGTATCGTAAAGACTGACTTAATGTAGCTCAGCGCTCTTGCATTGGCCTTGTTTTTTCTTATCTAGATTTCCACTCGAGTAATTGTGTAACTCTTTTAATTAAAGTGTTTGGGCTGAACACGAGTGATAATTTCTCTGTTTGCTCATTTGTGAAATTTCTGCTGAAACTCACATAGGGGTAGATTGATCTGTTTGTGGCCACGATAAAATGTTCATTGATTGCATCCCACTGATTTATTGATTTGGAACCCAGACTGCGTTGGTGTGTTTCTCAAATAAAAGGAATTGAAAAAGTTTACCTCCACACCTCTTCTCCTCTGTAGGTGTGGTGTTTCACTACCAGGCTCCCACCACCCGTTATTCCCTTTCATTTGCCGATGCACAGCGGGCCTGCCTGGAGCTCAGCTCAGCTCAGATCGCCTCGCCAGCCCAACTGTGGGCAGCGTACTATGACGGCTTTGCCAGCTGTGCGGCCGGCTGGTTGGCTGATCAGACCGTCCGGTGAGGAGAGATTCAATAACCCCCTTCTTCTTATCAAACCCTTTATATCCCTTTGATTTGAAGCAGGACTTCAAGTAACTATTTTCTCTGTTTGATTGATGATGATGAGCTGACGTTGAATAATGAAAAGAAAATGAATCAGGGGAGAAAAAAAATGCCAATCATTCTCTCACAGCAGCCTCCCTACTGTGAGGATTTGCTCAGACAAGACATTTGAAGACGTCGACTAAGGCTTTGGGAAATAGTGATAGATGTTTCTCACAATTTCTGACCAAACAGTTCAGCCTCAGCCTTGATGTAAAAGAAATTATAAAAGTTTTATTATCAGAAATATATTGAAAAACGTCTCTCACATTTTCCTGGATTTACTGTATATAGGACTAAGGAAATATTTTCACATTTGTAAGGCTGAATCCAATGAATTCTGAGCATTTAGCTTGCTCTGGTGAATATGCTCATATGTTGCCTCAAGAGTTAGATAATCAATAGACTTAATTGATTCTTCTTCTAATTGGTTCAGGTCAGTTCTAAAGCGTTCTGTATTTTGATATAGCTGCTGAGTCTCTAATATGAAGACATTTCTTTTATTTGTGTCTCCTCTTGGATCCTCCGCTGTTTCCATTAATATTCAGTTCTGTTGTTTTGTCACCTCATCTGGTTCAGGATCATGTTCATCTTACCCCCACTGCCTCTCTGCTGTTAATTGTATTTTAATCTATTCTAATCTCTTGCCCTTTTAAAAGGAACTCAAATGAGAATTTATCCAGATTTGACATTTAAAGGCTTAATGAAAATAAAAGTTTTGGTGTTTGAGCAGAGAAAATGTTTGTACAGAAGAGTGTCCACAAGATATTTATGCTACTTATTTCCAGTGATTGGTGAAAAGAAACAAGGTTAACTCCCACATGGTTGTCTCCACAGTTATTCTGTCCAGCTGCCAAATCTTGGTTGCTATGGACACAAGGAGTATTCTGCAGGAGTGAGGAATTATGGGAAGAGGGACCCAAAAGAGCTGTTTGATGTGTACTGTTTTGCAAAAGAACTGGATGGTATGCACACACACACACTCAGAAAAACACACATCAAAACCTGTGACAGCTCTTGGCTTTACACTGGTGTTTGCATCATACTCTGCTACAGTATTAGAGGCGAAGTCCTGCCATAGTCTTCTCTATTCCAGTGAAAGTACAAAAAAGCACCAGTGAATTGATCCTGCTCACACTCAGTCACACCATTACAGTGGGTGACACACTCTTTCATGAACATGGCCACTGTGATTTATTTTGAGCCAATCCCACAAACACCATCCTGCTGCTGCAGATATTTACTATTTCAACAAATTTGTGCTAATCCACAGCTCAAAATGATCTCCTACAAATGAACCGTCCTTTTTAAGTAATGTTTGTGAAAATCACAGTGCCCAGCTGATTTAGAAAAAGGTCCAACATGTCTTTAAAAAATGAAACTTTATATTCCTGTCATGATTGTGTGTATTTAGTAGGAATCAACGTGCTTGCAGCTCAGATTCACAGACAGGGTGACAAAAATATAAAATGTCATCAGTCTTATCCTTTAAGCGCCTGGAACATTACATAATATTACATGTGCTCTCAAAGTCTTCATGAGTAGTTATTCAACCCAGGTGTCTCCTTGAAAGAAATCCAACAGGCTCTGTTTGCTTCTTCACAATCCCCTGTCTCATCTGTCCCTCCTCCAGGTGAGGTGTTTCACTCCTCCGTCCCAGGCAGGTTGTCCCTGTCTTCGGCCTCAGATCGCTGTGTGTCCCTCGGGGGCCAGCTGGCCACGGTGGGGCAGCTTTATCTGGCCTGGAGAGCCGGCCTGGACAGCTGTGCCCCAGGCTGGCTGTCTGATGGCAGTGTCCGCTACCCGGTGACCTGGCCTCGCCCTGAGTGTGGAGGGAGCCAGCCAGGGGTCCACACCGTCACAGCCAACAACACTGCTGACAACACCACAGCGCTTTACGATGCTTATTGCTACAGAGGTACTGGAACAACTGCTAGATAATCCTAGAGCTAATTCAGTCATTGTAATTCACTTCAGACAGCAATAAAGCATGAGTCACTCTATTGTACTACTGCAATAATCTTGAAAAGCTATTTCATATAAATGTAATTTTATTGGAGTAAATACACTGATTAACTAACATCTCACTCATGGGAGGAGTGTTGATGTTGCTGTGGATGCTCTGGGTCCTGCTAATGTAGTAAGAATGAAAATAAATGTCATTGCCACTGTTGTAGCTATGGCAACACTGATTTCTGATCCACATTATCTACTCTACCGTCATGTGTGTGTGAAACTGCTGGATTGACAGAAGCAGTGGGAAAGAGAGACAGAGAAAAAGAGCACAAACTGTCTTAAAGTTAAATATCCAGAACCTCATTTCTCAGATTTCTCCTAGATCCTTCAGCATCATACAAAAGCAAATCTCTTTGACTTGTTTCCTAGGTAAAGTAAAGAATACTGGCTCCATCTCTCATATCTACACCTCCCTGTGGAAGCCCTGGAGCTACCTCACAGGCTCAACTGATGCTGACTCCACAGGGACAGAGAGGCCTGACCTGACTACACAGCAAGCCATCACTACCAGAGGTTTTACATTTGCCTATGATTTACAGATCTGTAGCTGCACGAAGCAGCTGATTAATCAAAATCAACCATTAACTATGTAAATGTGGGCTCTGGAATGCACATAACTTTGCATACATGCATCCATGCAGGGTCCTCAGATGCTTCACCCTCCAACTGGACGGGACTGGTTGACCTTGAGGAGGAGGACACTCTCCACGCCGCTGATGCTTGTGAGTTTGATAACCAATAAAGAGGTCTCTGGAAAAAGATTGTGAGGATACTGTGGCTTATCATTCACCTGTTTCTCTCCTCAGCCACAGACCCCTCTTCCGAGTCCTCAGCAGCCTACGTCACCCTCCAACTAATCCCAGGGCAGAGCTCCTTAGACTGGGGTGAGCTGCTGGAGCCTGGACCTGATTCAGAAGAGTTTCTCCGTCCCCCAGTTCACCCAACACCAGCTGAGAAGAAGGTTCATCCTCTAGTAATCTTTTGTTATAAGGTTCAAAATACTGAAAACTGCTGACACTGATTATTGTCATCACTATTTCAGGCGATCTCAAAGATCTTCAAGTCCATTTGGAAGCCTTGGAACTACCTGGTGGGGACGGGAGATGAGCAGGGAACCCAGGCCCCGAATGGACAGACAAGGGAGGACACAGCTACAATGAAGACGGATCCATCCACCACATCATCACAAGGTGTGTGGATCATTACGATGTCTAGTCACTGAACTGAATGACCTATCAATTGAATCAACTTGTAAGAAGGGCAAAAAAAGAGGAGTATGCTTCACAGCTTATGAGGCATCAACAAGGCAGTGTATGTTTATGAGTATGGTTTTATGTGTGTGTAATTTTCTCTGTCTGTGATGTTGGAGGAAACATCACCTGAGCCAAACAACAGGATGGTACATTCATTAGAGTACAAACAAGCCGCTGATATGTAGTTCATTAGAGAAGCACCAGGCTGTACAAGCAGAGGACCAAAGGCCTTTAGTGTCCCTACATCCAGCTGGGAGTCAAACTAAAGCCACACTGACCTTTCTGTGTGACTCAGGCTGCCTCTCCTGTTGGGTCACTAATGAGCTGATCGACACCAAGTGTGGCTGTGAAGGGCTGTGGCTGTCGACAGCTGCATTCCTGATGCTGGGATTCAACTTGAATAGTGTTTCTTTTTTGAATCTTAAATGTCACAAGATTAAGTTAATCATTTTTTATTGATAATAAATTAGAAATATTAGCTTATTAGATAAAACGGCATTTTTTTTAGCATTAGTGAATAATGTTTTATGTGTAATGCACATCTACTGTGCATACAATACAGTCAATGTCTATAGAATACAATGAAACTACATTTAACTTCTCAAACTGCTTGAATCAAACAAAACAAAACACTAACGTCACGTGATGTGATGGTGAATCATTCCTGACGTGGCATGAGAGCAACAGCATGTTGTTCAAGGAAAGTGGTGCCATCCTAATTACACAGGATGTAACAAAGAAGATTAGTTTAGTAGACTGAGTAACCACACTGAAGACGACACTAAAAGATGGGCAGGGCTTAGAGTTAAAAGCTACACACACGAATACATCAGCCTTGATCTTTATGTATTTTTGTATTTTCCTCTCTTGCGGTGGGTAAAAGTTGTGCTGTGTGGTACTTGGTTGGTTCAGAGCAGGCTTGCTGCTCAAATATTCCTTTTTTCTTATCTTTTCGTACAAATATAAACGCTCAGCTATGATGTTTACCCTTTTATTTTTTTCCCCAATGATTTTCCGCCACTTTCAGTAGATTGAGGTTTGATCACGCTGACACTGTTCGTCGGCTGGGGTAGGGAACGAATGTCAGCAGTGCGATGGACACGCCTGAAGCTGCTGCGTTATTCTCTCTCAGCAGGGGGGGGGGATACCTCCAGCCTCACTCATTACTTAATGCCACTGAACTGGCTGCCATTTGTTCTTGTTTGTATGGAGATTTGATCCAGAGTTTGTGGATGGGGTCTCACTGACAGCTTCATTTGTGTATTTTCCATTACTGTGTGGGTGCTGTTCGTGTATGTGATTACCAGTTCTGCTGCAGCCCTTTCATTTCTCTCTGTCACAGTAATGACCACCTATCAGCTTACACATGTAGCCTACAAAGAGCAAAAAACATACATGAGAGACAAAGACTAATATTACTTTACTTAATGCAATGAAAATTAACCACATCATCAGATGCCAGAAAATCCCATCTTTTTTTTAGGAAAGAGAAATGCCAGCTGGTAGCTTCTCTCCAAGAAAACCACCTTCCAGACAACAGAGAACAGATAAAGAGGGTCGCTTGCTATGTTCTCTTTTCTCGCTGTCTGTGAGGTGAACCTGTTATTCTTCAGTGCACATGAAGCCTCTTTTGCCCACAACTTCTTTCAGATTTGGCAACATGTTTCCTGTGATTTTTCCAATGACTTGTATTTCTCTCTCTTAAAGAACTGCTTTGAACAGGACACTTGTACACCTTAATCCAAGTAGAACGGAGCCAAATGAAACCCCCCTCAGACAGAAATGGGTCTAAGCACCTCAAATCAGCTACATTATAGAGACTTCTATAGCTTAGAATATGCGTCTTTTGTTGAGGCAAGAGAGGCATTTCCCGATAAGACAAAGTTCCTGACTCTGTCTTGTGGCAAAAAGCGGATCCATGAAAGCTAATTAGCAAGGAAGAAGTCTCAGAACTCATACGTACTCTCAAGGGAGCACCTCCCCCCTAGTAAGCCCACTCACAGATATGTTTTCAGCTTCAAACCTATCTCTGTCATTTTAATGAGAGATAAACCTCCCGACATGTGTGGCTTCTACAGACCTATCAGTCTAATCTGACAGCAGACTGCTCTGAGAACTTCTTGCCAGGCAGCTGGAGAATTCAGTCTTATAAACTCAGACCAGACAAGCTTTGTTCATGGATGTTGGTTCGACGGGTTTTGAGTATTGTGCACCTTACCACTAGGAAGAGGGCTGTCGGTGGCTGTCTCCACCTCACATGCTCTAAAAGCCTTCGATATGGCCGAGTGGAGCTACCTGTTTGACGTATAGTAGTAGAATGATTTGGAGTCAGAGTCGGGGGACGGGGATTGTCCTTTAAATGGATCAACATCATATAACATATATCATTCATAACCACTCATGTCATAACAAAATGGCCCCAGTCTTTTTTTTTTCTTAATTAAATTAAAAAACACCCAGAGCGATGGCATGACCTTCCACTGTCCTTGATCGGTGGAATCAGTCTCATTAAGATGAATATTCTCCAATGACTTTTATACCCCCTGCAGATTCCCCCTGCTACAGGAAATTCACCCAGGACTTAAAAAAGGCATTTTCTAAATTTACTGGCCTGGCAAAAAAGAAAAGAGAACCGAGGCAGAGGTTTTAAATATTACAACTGCCCACAGATATGGATGAACCTCCAATGCCTGATTTGGTATCTTGCAACATGGGTCAGTCATGCAGGCTCTGGCTACATATATATGATTCTAAAGAGAGAGGCTTGTATTCCTGGGTATCAGAGTATGTCATAAAGAAAAATGTGAATCATGTAAAATCCTGACGTTCCTACATTCTCTCGCTGTGTTCTCTTACAAGGACATCCATGTACTTGATGACTTAATGCTTTACTGCCCTTCAAGCAGCTGCAAGAAGTATTTGATATTTGCGGGGAACATTTCTTCAGATCCCTGCAAATGAGGCATTTTATTTCCTCTCAGGTTTCCTCCTTTTCTGAGAGATTTAACTTGGATAGCCCAAACATTTTATATCATCATTTTATTCACTTCTCGGTTCCTTTCACATATGAATTCACAAATGCTCCTCATAAATGACAAAGAGATTTAGGGGCTGAGTATATTGGAAATCATTGGGCAAACAGCTGCAGACTTGATCAGATCCTCCTTGTAATATCAGTACAAGATTCTTCACAGCAGTGTTACTCTGCACAAAATAAATCGCCCCCTTTCTCCTCAGTCTCCGCAGTAAGTGCCATTCTGACATGTGGACATATCTCCGCTTCTTCTGGGAGTGTGAATTATTTTCCAGATCTATTTCCAAGGTAATGACTGCAACATTAAAAAAAAAAAAAAAAATCTAGTGTTTTCCTTTGAGGCCTTCCCTCCAGGGCATTGCACCTTCATGCATCACACTATATGACCTTCCTGAGAAGCTCCCGTTAATTGCGCAAAAGTGCGTCTTGTGCAATTGGATCAAAGGCTCCCTGCTAAGTGTCACCTCTGGTACAAAGACACTTTTAATACCCTCCCCCTTAAAGATTGCAGCTTGTCGCAGAAGGTGAAGATGAGCTGTTTCTCAAGGTTTGGTTGGTGTTTCTAGATGATTTACCTGCAGACCTGAATTATAATCATATGAACAAAGGACTGGAAACAATATTTTTAACAAATATGTTAGTCTTCTGACTTTTCATATTTAATCTTGTTTAATGATTTGTGTGTGTTTTGTGGGGAGTCCTGCACAGCTGTGTGTGTTATGCTGTTTCCTGTTTAAACTCAGCTTAAAAGCATGGTTTAAAAAAATCAAATCAAACAAACACTAGTGGTAAAACAGTGATATTTTAGTTATTCAGCACTAAAAAAAATCCATTTGCATATTTGCTTTTCATCATTAATTAACGTGGTCTGCGTCTGTTGTAATCCCTATTTCCCCCAAAGCATTTAGAGAGCAACTTTTACCAAAACAAGTAAGACATTTTGAAGTCTTATGCTGTCAGTGGTAATGTTTTTATAGTTCTCCAAAAGCCACTGAATCCATTCTTGAAGTCTGTAAAGCCACATTACAATGGCATGTTGTTGTACCTCTAAGAATACGTCTACCTGACTGTCATGCCATCTTTATGTTACAGTTTTAGTGGGATTAAATATGGTGGAGGAGGCTGTGAAGCTTCTCTATTTAGTATTTTGAGAGTTGAGCCAGTTCCATTCGTTGCTGCCACTTAGATGTGTTTGGTTAGATTCACTCATTTGGGCTCCTTTCTAATCAAAAAGCAATTTATTCTGACTCTACCAGATTCTCGATCAAATGGAAACCTTCATCAGTGAGTGGCTTAGAGCACAGCTGAGCCTATTTTGCTGCACAAATAAGCCCATTTTAAGAAATGTGTTTCGATGTAGTGCTTACACAGAGCATGCAGAAGCAGAATCAGGAGGAGTCTGTTCGTTTCTGTGACTGTGGCCACTCTGCGCCCTCTTAAACCAGTGCACACGCAGAGAAATCATGTCTCCAAATGTCTCTCTTGAGCTGGATGCCCATTATCAACACCGAGGCACCGGTATCGCGGGATGAAAACATCACGTTTCTTTCCAACATGAGGGCAGGCAGACGATGGAAAAAAGACTGAAAACCAACTCATCAACCTGTATTTCTCTCTCCCACTCCTCAGGGGCCTTGCAGCTTTACAGGTTTTTATGTGGTGGCCCTGGAAGAAAGACATTTTCAAATAGCAGCATCTCTGCTCGGTGTATGTTGAAACTCTGTTAGAGGAATTTGTGAGACTGTGGTGGTCCTTAGTTTCATTGTGTTTGGCCTGATTGTGTGTGTGATGAGGGGTTTTAGACCTTGACCCATATGTTTTTTCTCTTCACTGGAATTGTCTGTTTCAGATGTGTATGACATGAACAGCCTCTGTACATGTCCTCAGGAATAAATCCTACCTGTTCATGATAATATTCTTTTTTTTGCCAACACTTTGCTGTTCTTACCATTTTATTTTAGACACATAATTCAATTTTGCAGCTGTCACACTGATGTCACAGCAGATCAGAGGTCGTCTGTTGTGTCTATTTGTAATGCTGACAGTTTCATAATGCTACATTCAGGTCACTTGAGCTGTCAGTAGAGATATTTACAAACTGTAAATATTCATGTCACTGGACTAATTGAGATGTATTCATCCAAAGTAGGTTGTGTCAGTGTTAAAAATACCTTATTATGGCAGTTCAGCACTACATTGATCTAATTTGGTATAATTGCTCTGAACAGCAGACAGTGGGTGAGGTAAGCTCTTAGAAAATTTACATTTTTATGCCTCCTCTTGGCCAAGGCATCGTGTTTTCAGATTGTCCACCTATACGAACATACATATGTTACATTCTTGTGAGCAAAATATCTCAGAAACACTTCTTCAGATTTTCTATTAACATTCTTTTGGACTCGAGCATGACTTCATTTGATTTTGGTGGTCAAAGTTCAAAGGTCAAGACCCCACATGTTTTGCTCATGTGAACATGTTATCTCTTTAGTGTCTTGAGAGGATTTCTTCAAATGTGGTACTAACATTCATCTGGATTTAAGGACAAATTGATGAAATTGTGGTGGTCGAAGTTCAAAGGTCAACAGTGAGGTCACAAAATAATATCAATTTTATTGGTTTATCCACCCCTACACATTTGTATGTTTAACATACTGTAGAGGGAAATGCTCAACATTATTCTAAATGCCTGTCTTCAAAGTGTCCACAGAGCTTTGCTTCCTACTGCTGATAATATTGAAGTATAGACAGAGCTTGTGCGGAGATAGAGAAAAACACCTGATGAGCAGCCTGAACAGCTTTGAAGCTTTTGTTTTGCTTCTCTTGGCAAGACAGAGAGAATTCACAAGATGATTCTCAATTTGTTCGTCACTCTTGGCTTTGTCTTTTGCACCTTTGCCTCTGTCTGCAATGAACGCAGCCTTGACTTTCCTTGTTCTTGTCTTTTTCTTTGTGCGTGTCCTTTGCAGGTTTGTTTTCTTGGGGAAGTTCATGGTTCAGCAGTCCCTCAGCGGAGAAAGCTACACCAGCCCATGAAGACTCGCCCACTCGTCTACCATCCACTCTAGCTGCCTCCAATATTTCTCTGACTACAGAGAGCACCAAGAGCCGGGAGAGTTCAGAGACGCACACATTCACCGCTTCCAGCTCTGCACCTGAAACCACCTCATCTGGCAGGGACACCTGGGTCCGCGTCGAAGCCGAAACCACAACCCAGCCGGGCGAGAGGAGGGAAGAGACAGTGACCTCCAAAGCGAGTGGCAGAGGAGGCAGAGGGAGGGGAAAGAAGAACAGAGGGGAGGACAGGAACAGAGGAGAAGAGAGGGGGAGAGGAGAAGAGAAGGGGAAAGGAGAAGAGGAAGGGAGTGGAGAAATCACCGGAGCAGAGGCAAAAGGGGAGATACAAGTCTCACGACGACCAGTGGGGACCAGTAAACCTAGAGAAAGATCCAGAGAAAGATCTAGAGAAAGAGGCCACAGGAAAGGACAATCCACAACCACCACGACTGCCACTACTACTGCCAGTCCTCCAGAGCCCACAGTGATGACCACTACTGAGTGGGAAAGTGCTGACTTTTCAACATCCAAATCCCTGTCCGCTTTACCGGCAGAAACCCCATCCCCATCGGTCTCATCAGATCTGTATCAAACACTGTCCTCAACTCCATCACCATCCCCATCAACCTCACCATCCCTGTCCTTCTCTGAATCAACACCATCCCAGTCAGTGTTTGAACCCCAATCTCCCTCCCAGTCCCTGTCTCTTTCCTTCTCCTCCTCCCCCTCACCATCCACTGATGAACCTTCATTGACTTCCCAGACCACATCCCTCTCATCCTCACCAGCATCACCTTCTTCCCAGTCTCCATCTCAAATGGTCGGATCAGGAGACCCATCTCCAACTCCCCTGTCAGAGAACCAGGACAGCTCCACTGACCCAACAACATCACTACGTTGGGTCCCAGTGGAGAAAGCAGATGGGAACAGCTCTCTGGATTATCCTTCATTACTATCGGGGCCCTCAGACGATGAGGAGCCCGCTTGGTCTCACGCTGTGGGCTCAGGGGCCCTGTTACCTGGCAACATGGAGGAGGAGAGTAGCAGAGGGTCGAACATCACCACCATAACTCTGGGCCCAACAAGTAAGTAGTGTAGTGTAGTGTTTTCTGTTTCTGTTATACAAGCTTTGTTTTGTAATTAGCTATTGATTTTTTTTAATATAGTTGCACAAACATCACCATTTTAATTTAATGATATAATAATTGATCATTTATTTATTACAATTTAAATTGTATTTTTATAAGACCTGTGAACAGTGATGTAATGTACTAAAAACAGGTCAATAAAACACAACAGGCCAAATAATCACGTTTATCTGGAAGAGAAAACACAGACAAAGTGTAAAATGATTCCCCAAACTGCCTGTTTCCATCTTTGACCTGCTGTTCTCACTACAGTTATACACACACACACAGTGTTTACCAAGTTATGAGGGAGCACTATCAACATTTTATGTGCACTTACTTTCTTTTTTCATCTGAATTAAGTGGTCCAGACGTTCTGGTAAAACTATCACCTTATTTATAACCAGCATTAGACGCTTACATATTGCTCAGAAATAATTCATTACCGTCCTGTGGTTACTGTTTGGGGGGGCGGTGGTTACCCTCCATCTCAAAAGAGGAGAAATAGGACACTGTGGGGGTTTTTTTCTTAACTGACTTGCTCACAGTAACCGCACTGAGAACAGACTGGGGATTGTGGGTGCTTGAACGCCGTGGCTTCACTTTGAAGTGGCTGATTGCCGTCATTGGAGCTGAGTTACTGTTAGCTGTTGGTGTTCATTCAACAAAACCATAACATTTGGTTGGCTGCGTAATACATGATAAGGCCTTGTTTTCTATTCTTACATGTGTTAAATGCAGCAGTTGTGGTGTGTGGGTGTGGAGGCTTTAAAGGCAACTTGGACTGAGCTGAGCTGAGCAATGAAATGTAACAAGCGATGCGACTAACCCTCGCTGTAAAATCTCAGAAGTTACTTTGCCAAAACTATTATCATAACAAAACAATAAAAAGAAGATGTTCCTTCTAAAAGAACAGACTTATCTTGTAAGACTGCCTTCTCATTTCCCCTGCCCTGACCTCTCTATCGGCGTATTTATTCAAATCATTCAGTGTGTACTGCTACATACCGTTTTATTCCCACTACAAGTAGAGATCACACCCCCGCCACCGTACACAGTCTGTCCATTTAGTCTGCAGTGCTGTATATCTCAGTGAAGCTCCTGGCTCGCCACCTGGTTTACTACTTATTTCTTGCTTGATGATGAGCATGCACGCAGGAAAGATCTTATCACCCTGCATTTGAAAGCCCCACTGACATCATGCTATCACATATTTCTATGGTGATTTATTTTGCACCGCTTTTGAAAGTGGCTCATGTCTGCAGCAGGTGTGGCTCAGGCTGCCGGGCTCGGAGTGTGAAGGATCTGCAGATGGAAATCAGCTGTAAACTGTATTGACAAGAAGCCGAGGGCAACCATCTGGACTGCTGCTGTACAGTATGAAGGTTGATTGATTGACTGCTAGACCCTGGAGTCATGCAGGCAGAAGGCCATAAACACACAAACACACTGATATCTTTGCTGCACAAACACAGGAGGTGGATGGATACGCTTGCAAGAGATTGGACCAGAGTAATGACTTTCAGCGTACATCTCTCTCCCTCTGGTGTACACACTCTCGCCTCCTGCTCAGTCCCCTGTGGTTGGGTTTCATGGCAGTGGTCAGTGTTTGCTCTCCTGACTGGATCACGCTGCACTTCATCAGTCAGTTCAATCAATGAGAGAGAAAAGGGGAAGAAAAAACGGGGCCTCAGGTTGGATTCAAGGACCTTTAGCAGCAAAGCACATTGTAAAGACACACATGGACTCACTCAAAAACACACTCGTCCATCAAGTTTCTTTCTGCTGTTTGATCTTTTTAAACTGTGTTTTTTTAATCTTCCTGTAACATTTAAATTGCAGACAGTTTCTTTGTTTTCACTTTCCTCTTCGTGCTCTCCTGCCTTCACAGAAATGTCACTGATGTCTTGTCTCCTTCAAAAATCATATTTCCAAAGCAAACCCTGTTCCCAAGCAGTCTGTAGCTGTGAATACTCATCGCAAATGGCGAGGCGTGATGTGTAGATTAATGCTTTGAGGTTCCTCAGCACTGCTGCCGCAGCACAGTATTATCCCCTAACCGTCCTATCTCTGTAAACTTATTAGTTGGGTTTTTTTTTTTTTGCTGTTGCCAGCTTGTTGTTGTTGTTGTTGTTTGTGCCAGTGGTCTCAGCTACTGTGGGGAGCCAGGGACAGTCCACTGTGTTTGCCTCCTCATACTGACTATTGATTTTTCTGCACCACTTGCCTTAATGAACGGCCAGTCGCATAAGGTTTATCTTTCACACATACACACATACACACATGCACACGTACGCATACATACTGCCGTAAATCTGCTTGTCATAACAGTTTATTTGTCAAGGCCTGCCATGACCTTGACTGATGCGGAGGGTGCAGGTGCACATTGGACCAGACTGCTGTACATTAAATAAAATGCATGGCTGGTTTTAGCACCTGACTCAAGCAGAATTCAAACCCTTAGCAGAGGAGGTTTACTTTACTTTAAATTACTACATTTATCATAAATCTATAGAGCTGAAGTTCTGGAGAAAATCTTCAACTGCACAGAAATCATTGATCGAAGACTGTATTTTTTTTTTTTTTTTTTTTTTTGACCCTGAACATTTATTTGGTCCAATATTCTGAGGATGTGAGCTTCAGATGTCTCCTCCTGGTTAGTTATTGACCAGGATCAGCTTCTGGGCTAATCATAGCCATGGTATTGATTTTTGCTCATTGTGCCGTGTAAACACGCGCACGCACACACACAAAGCGTTCACCTCACACACCACCTCCTCCTAAGCAATCCTCAGTGTTGGAGAGAGAGAGAGAGAGAGATCTGGCAAAACAAAGACTCCCACAGCCGAGCTTTTGCGGCCAGGATGGACGAGTTGTGGTTTTCAAAGACCTTAAGTTGCTATAATGAGCGGCTCAGGGGAGAAACACGTGGTGGTGTGTCAATTGATATGGAAATGTGTAATTGTGGAAGAAGACCACACACACGCACACATTTTGGGGGTGAATAGTGGGGCCAAGGCACTCAGCGGGGGGTCTGCTTGTTTCTGTTGAGGGAGGTTAATGTCTGAAGTTCTCACGCTGCCCACTACGCTCAGTGGAGTGAGCCCAGGCTTGCTTTCCATATGGTAACCATGACAACTGCGGCTGTGAGTGGATGGCGAGGTTGAGGCTCTGTGGCTTCTGATCCCTTTGAAAACAGACAGAGTGTGAAATGGATATGTGTTGTTCTGTAACCGCTGTTTTTTTGTTTGTTTGTTTTTTTAGCTGAGCTGCAATGATCGAAAATTAGGATGGCATATGTTTATTTGTTTGTTTTTGTTATCTGAGTCATACATTGGTTTTTTATTTTTATCCACAATCCAAGAAGAAATTCTGTTAAAGCCATCCAACTTTAAAGGATCAGCATGCAGAGAGATATTTGAAGCTTTACTCTATTTTATCCCAGCCAAAATAAATCACATTAAAAAAAAAGAAAAGAAAGATCTATTTTACATTATCACTAATTAAGTCCTTTATTTTGAATCCTTAAATTCCCCATCCACCCCCTGTCCGTCTGTTTCTCTTAGTCGAGGTGGAGCCCTGTGTGACAAACCCGTGTCTGCATGGAGGAAAGTGCCTTCCTCAGGGAACAGGCTACAGCTGCTACTGCCCACAAGGATACACTGGGGAGAACTGTGAGATCGGTGAGTTAACACACACACACACACACACACCACCATAATGAAGCCAGCTCTGTGTCAGTCTGTACATATTGCCATAGGGCTCTTCAACGGCCTATTGGCAGGTCAGAGGTCGAGCTGTCTGTCACAGTGAGAGAGAAGAGGTTGACTAGAAA